>PISX010003133.1:0-144202 GCA_004024625.1 Mellivora capensis | reverse complement strand
ACTGGACTTGGCCAACATCCCTGTGGGGCAGATAAGATAAGAGGTGGCGAAAGACCTAACATCGTCCCAGGGCTGAGCAGCTGGGAGATAGGGACCCGGGCCGTTGCTCTGTGAAATCAGCCTCACAGCAGCCCCTCTGACCCTTCCCTGTGTGGATGCCCCAGCGATGGACACTGACCAAGACTGCTAGAGCTGGAAGAGTCCTTGGTGATGACCCAGTCTAGTCTCCACATCTCAGCCATGGAGAGTGCCCCTATTGGACTCAGATGTCCCCTTTCCCAGATTCACTGCTCTCCCTGCTCCCACTGAGAAACGACCTTCCATCTCCTCCAGGCACCTCCTCTCCCAGACATTGAGTACTCGCCATGAGGTGGGTGACATTAAGTCTTTGCAGTCTGTGGCCTCCCAACCCCACTCGCCACCCTTCAGTATTTCCCCAGTCCACCAACTTCTCACCATGTCTGCTGCTGCCTCCCTAGCCCAGGCCACCATGTTCAGGCTCCCATGCTCCCTGTTCAGTGTCTTCCCTCTGCACTAACAACTAATCCAAACTCATGCCCGCTGCCTACAAGTGGTAGTCTGGCCCTTGTCGATTGGCCCGACCTCAGTGGTGAGAGTGATCCTTCTCGTGCTGGATTCCGCTCCCTGGACCAGGCTGGGCCTTCATACTGGCTCCTTCTGTCCATCGGGTCTCAGCTCAAAGGTCACCTCCTCAGAGAAGCCTTCTTGAGAACTCTTTCTAAAGAAACCACCCCCGGCCAAATAAATAAATAAAATCTTAAAAAAAAAAAAAAAAAAAGAGTGCCTGGGTGGCTCAGTGGGTTAAGCCTCTACCTTTGGCTCAGGTCATGATCTCAGGGTCCTGGGATGGAGCCCCGCATTGGGCTCTCTGCTTGGCAGGGAGCCAGCTGCCCACCCCTCCGCCTGTCTGCTTGTGATCTCTCACTCTCTCTCTATCAAATAAATAAATAAAATCTTTTAAAAAATAAAGAAAGAAAGAGAGAAAGAAAGAACGAACGAACTCCCCCCATCCTACTCCCTCATCAAGTTACTTTGTTCCATATTGTTCCATGCATTTCCATCTGAGCATTTACCAAAATCACATGATCTTGCTTATGTATTGGTTTCTTGTTTATGGTCTGTCTCCCTCAGGAAGAAGTAAGTTCCATGAGAACAGGGACGTTGTCTTTCTCATATACTGCCTACAACTCTACCCAGATCACAGAAGAAGTTTTCCAATTATATGTTGCATTAATTAATCAACTCTACACCTAGAGAAACTCCAGCTAAATTTCGTTCTGAGCATAAACCCATTAATGTTCTGAGCTCCACCTGCCATGGGTACAACCCTGACCCAGCCTGTGTTCTGGGACATTCTTGTATTTATTGGTCCATTCACTCATTCACCAAATACTCAGAGATAGTCTCTAGCTTAATGTAGCTAAGACTGCTAGACAAACAGAATGAACCTATTCACCAGTAAAACATGGCATTGTATTGAGTGGACACTTAGAAGGACAGAACTTACACACTAAAAGATACAAATTCTCAGTGCTACCAGCAGGCAGTCAGAGAAGGCTTCCTGGAAGAGGTGTTGCTTCAACTGGGCTCTGAAGGGCTAATAGACAAGATAGGAAAGGCAGAAGAAGAGTGGGAGGCCTTTCTAGAGACCAAACCATGCCCTGGTACTGCTGGAATTTGAACCAGGATATGAAGGATTTGGTGTTTCCTAGAGGTGAAGTCAAACCATGAGGGGCTTCTCTGCTTTGCACCAGAGTCATGCTCCTCCGACAAGCAGTGTAGACTTGGTGACTGGTTCCTCAGCCCCCTCTTACACCTCTACACCACAGTAATCTGGTTTCTGCCCTCCCATTGCTCCACAGAAACTACTCTTGCCATGGTCCCAACTGACCACCCAACTGCCAAGCTCTCAGACCTTCTTCAGCTCTTATCCTACTTGACCTCTGTCATACATGACACCTCTTCTCTTCCTCCTTCTTAGAAACTGCCTTAGCAACATTCCTTCCCAGTTTCTGCTGGTGGTCTCCTCTTCCTCTTCTAGAAAGTTAAACATTAGCAATCACCTGGTTTCCTGGTGCATTCTCTTCTCTTCTCTTCTCATCTATGGCGCCATCTCCAGCTACCAAATATGGACCAACTGCTCCAACCGCAGCCCTGCTCCTCACCAGGTCTGGCCACCACCACAGACTCACATATATGGCTCCTTAATAAGTCCCCAATGAATGTCTCACAAGCACTGCGAATTCAACACATGCCAGACTGAATTCACCCCTACACACACACACACACACACACACACACACACACACACACTACTACTCTCCTGTGGTCCTTTTCCCAAAAGAAGCCACCTCCTTGCACCCAGACCCCCACACCAGGACACTGGGGCCATCTCTTTCTTCAGCATCTCGTCAACCCCCAGGACCATCCCTCTGCTGCTTTCCCAATCCACTACTGACCATCTTTCACCCGGATCATTTCAATGGCTCCAAATTATTTTCCTTGCCCCAGGCCTTACCACCTTTCCCTGCCCCTAATACTTTGTCCAGAGGCTACCAAAATGAGCTATTTAAAATCCTTCTGTTTCCCTCTCACGCATGATCTCTGTGGCTTTCGCATCCAAGAATCCTTGGATCTTTCCTTGGAATTTCATATCCTTTCCTCCCTAACCACTGTTCCACCCCTCTTCTTTGTCTACTTTTCAACCAAGGACTGCCTCCTCTATGAAGCCTGCCCCGATTCTCTCAGGGAGAGTTAGAAGGGAGCCTAGTCAAGGCTCATCTCTTTCTATCCCAGCCCCATCCCATCTCCCAGCAGCTCTCATCTTGCTCTGTCTCCCCAGCACACAAAGGCATGCCCACCTGCATATCTCAGGAGCCTGCACAGTCCTGGACACGCACTGGGGGCTCTATCCATGTTTGCCAGTGAAGTGAATGAGAGACGGAAAGCAATTCTTGTTTAAGAGTGCCACAGGCTGAGCCAGGCACATCTCCCCAAAAGGGGATCACAGGCAGGAATTCTAGTAACAGTAACAATGTCACCAGTAAAGTCAGGAAGCTCTTTCTGCAGGCTCCGTGTTATGTGCTCCCTGTCATTTACTCTCATCAACGATCCTACGATCCTACAAGGCAGGCACACTGTTATCTGTAAATGACAGACAGAAGGACTGAGGCTCCGAATGGGTAATTGTCAGGGAAGCATCAAAACCAGGATTTGAGTGGAGGGCCTGCACTCTTCGCTCTGTACCCTGGTCCCCTATGTCAGCACATGACTCACACGAAGCACCCCCACTCGTTCCCCAATGTGCATGGCAGGTGGTGAAGGGTAAGTGATGAGATGGGAAGCATGGGAACAAGTTCCCTGGAATTGAAAAGACCCCGGCCCCCCTCAGCAGGCTCCTCATCCCCCACTCTCCGTTTGCCCCTCTGGGAGCTAAGTTAGGGATGACAGCCTCATGGGCTTTGGGGGGCGCCGAGCCGAGAAGATGGTCATGCAAGAATCCAGGAAGCACCTGGCAACCACTAGGTCCTCAACAAACAGCAATCCTGGACCGTATCTGCATTTTAGGAAGAGAGAGAGCAAGGCCTGGGAAGGTGACGTGATGGTCCAAATTTTATGTAGTAGCAAATGATGGTGGCTTGAAAAGGAATTTTAAGTCTTCTGCCATCCACAAGGAAAGATTTCTGAGCCTCTTTCATGTACTCATCACTGCGTGGGACAGACACATCACAGCCCACCAAGAGGAGCCAGGTCAGGAGCTCCCAGAACCCCAAACAGTAGCTTTGCTCTCCCCAGCGGAGAGCTCAGAACAAAGACAGAGCTGGTGATTGTGATTGGAAGTTCATTGGGTGGGAAGGGCTTGGGGTGGGAGGAGGGGTGCCTGTGAGGTCTGTGTCCAGAGCGCTCACCCAGCAGGAGGACATGGATAGGAGAGGCGGGCTGGCATGGGTCCTGGGGTAATGGGCTTTCGGGTTTGCTGGTCTCGGCACAAAGCTGGCCACACGCCCACTATCCCAGCAGCAGCTCCTGCCAGTTAGCTCCTGGAAATGATGGAGAGCAGCCCCCAGGGAAGGGGAGCTGGGGGCCTCGTGCTCTCCTCTGAGATGGGCCATCCTCTTTTGGCCAGCCGTAAGAGGACAGCATTTGACTCCAGTGTCTGCCTCCCCTTCCCTCCCCCCTCATAGGGCAGCCCCAGAAAGACCCCACACTTCTCCAAAACCTCCTGGTTCAAGTTACCCCACAGCTTCTGCAAACAAGTCCCTGTGAGTGGGGACAGAGTCTCAAAGTCTCGGGGCTCCTTCTGTTGTCCTTCCTCTCTTCTGACTCTCCCTCTGGGGGTGTGTCTGTCTGTCTCTGTCTCTGTCTCTGTCTCTGTCTCTCCCTGTCTGTCTCTCCCGCTCACTCTCTCATATCTATCCGATATGTCTGGAGTCCCCATCCTATGGCAAATAGGGGGCAAACCCCCTGGGATACAGCGGGTACTACAAGATACACTACCTGCTCAATGGAGTTCCCAGCCAACGGAAGACACATGCTAATTTTCTTTTTAATCCATATGTTAGCTGCATATGAACTGCAGCTATGAGCTCTAGGGGCCAGGCTCCTGGTACCACGGAGGCTCGTCCTAGGCCAAGGGTTGGAGAGTAAGGCAGGCGGAGCTGAGAGCTGGTGGACCGGCAGCCAACCATGGACGTTAACTATGGCTGGGTGGGGCATGTTCCAAACAAGGAGAATTAAACCATTTTTGTTTCAAATAGTGCATTTGGGGGCACCCGGGTGGCTCAGTCGTTAAGGGTCCCACTCTCAGGTCATGATCTCAGAGTCCTGAGATTGGGCCCAGCATCGATCAGGCTCTGTGCTGGGCGTGGAGCCTGCTTAAGGTTCTCTTGCTGCCTCTGTCTCTGCCCCTCCTCCCACCCCACTCTCTCCCTCTCAAATAAGTAAATACATAAACAAATAGTGCACTTGGCTTTTACTATGACTCTTCATTTATAAGAAGTAATAGCAGCTCTTAATGAAGACCTACTGTGTGCCAAAGCCAAGGACTTTTCATGTGGAGCCTCACTGGTCCTCCCCAGTCTCTGGGGTCAGCACTAGAACCCCCGGTTCAGGAGAGGGAACAGGCAAAGGCGAGTCTGTGCCTGGTTCAGGGGCACCCAGCCTGGGGAGGCAGGAAGGCGGCGCACGGCTGTCCGTCCGGCGGTCTGTCTTCCCATGCTCTCCCCTGGCCCCAGCCATCCCTGGGCTCTGGCAGGAATACGCCGCCCTGCCCCTGGTAGCTGACATTTCTGCACTGACTGCTGGAGAAACAAAGGGTAGAGCAAAAACTAAACATAAAGATTGATATTTCTCATTGACTTTGGCTTCAGATTTTGGGTAATTAGTCCATTTTTTGTCTCTGAAGTTCCTCATTCTACACAATACAAGGGAATCTGTGTTGTTTTAGGCAGAAACAAGCCCGGGCAAATGCTTGCACGACGTTTTCTGTCCTGAACCAAGACAGTGACATGTTGACCCCACCAGGAGTGAACGGGGGCCACTCCTCACTCTGCCCTCCCCCCCGCCCCTCCCCCAACCCCCCCACCCGAGCTCACAGAGGTTACTAACAGCACCAGAAGCCTGACAACTGCCTGCTGCTTTCATTAACCCACATAATCCTTACAACTCCATGATATAGTCCTGTTGCTACCCCATTTTACAGATGAAGAAACTGAGGCGTCATGTACAGAAGTCCCAGAGCTCGTGTGGGGAAGAGCTGGAGGCTCTTGGACTGGTCTTGGACCGTCCAAACAGCAGAGGCCAAGCCCCTGTCTTTCATTGTTCCCCATATTCCCTCCGGTCCTCCCACAAGCTCCCCAGTGCTTCCCGTCTCCACTACAGGGGAAGAACTGAGGGGCTGCAGGGCTTGGGGTCCTTGAGGTCCCACAGCTGGCCAGTGCCTGAGTGGCCCAGAGCCCTTCCCATGCCCCCAGTACACGGGTCCACCTGGGGCCTGGGAGGGAACACTGGGCCCAGGAAACAGAATGCTGAGGGACCCATGAGCATATGTTAGAAAAAAAAATCAAAACCTGTGGAGAGTGACTGGTGTGACCAAAAGTTGTGGTCCTGGGTTTAACCACCCGTCCGAAGCCCGCCCTGTGGTGACTCATAGTGGCCTGTGTGACTCAGACTGCAGCGTGTCCGGGAGCCATCAGACGCGTCCCACCTCAGGACTCCTCATTGTCAAACAAGGACCGGAGTGTGTGTCTGGAAACCCAGGGGGAAGGGTCCTCCCAAAGATGTTAGAGGAACGACTCTATCTCCTGGAGTCACAGCCAACACATTTGGGAATCATATTCCCCTGGGCTGGCAGGAAAAAGAGATCCAGGAACAATCCCTGAGGTCCAGAGAAGACCCAGAGAAGAGGGTCCAAGGGCAGCAACACCTCTAGCTAAAGAACAGTTGGAACCAGGTTAATGGACGATGATTCGTGGATGCCACGTCACTCCTTAGAAACTCTCAGGTGGCTCTGTCGATGACATCTGGCCCCGAGTTCTATTCTATCTCCACTCCCCACCTGCTGACCTAGGCTGCCCTCGTGGCTGTCATCTGGGACCCCCAGCTCAGGCAGCAGAGGGGGACAGAGTGGGGTATAACATTCCAAGATGTGTTCAAGGGCACACCGCAGGGTTGGGCGGTTGGGGGATAACTGAGGGGGAACAGAGCCAGAAGATGGGGTTCCAAGCAGCCGTGCACAATGGCATTTTGGTCAACTATCTGATGACATAATGAAGGGCTTATTTCAATGACCATGCATACACAGTCGGAAACAGGCCAACGTGTTCACTGTGGCCATTTCTGAGCAATGCCATTAACAATACCTCTTTCTCAAGCACTGTATATTCTGGTCTGTTTCACAACCACCGTATGTTTCCTACACAAGAACGAGTGTAAAGAAACGGCAAAGTCTAAAATGAACAGGACCTAGCAATCAGATCCAGATTTTAATTTTAATTTTTTTAATTTTTAATTTTTAATTTTATTTTTTTTCAGTGTTCCAAAATTCATTGTTTATGCATCACACCCAGTGCTCCCTGCAGTATGTGCCCTCCATAATACCCACCACCAGGCTCACCCACATTTAATTACCTACTCCACAACATGCTCATTTGAATGACCTTGGACATGATGGCCCACTTGGAGCCTGACGTTCCTTGTTTGTAAAATGGGGCTGGTGAAGGAAGACTGTCACCCCAACTTCCCAGTCTGTGCCTTCCCCTGCTCTTTACGTGACAGGTGTTCTCCTAACAGAAGAGCCCTCTGCCCCAGGGTCAGTGCCACGGCTGAGGCAGGGGGCAGATTTGCATCAGCCCCTCACCCCTGAAGCTGGGAGCCAGAGAGAGGGGTTGCTCTCGGAGCCCGTTGCTGAGCCAAACCAAAACTTGCGAAACCACTGCGTTGCTCCTTTCTTCATTTGAAAGGACAGTTGGTCCCATTTGAGGAAGCAGGTACAGGAAGGTGGCTCCCACAACAGAAATATGAGGCTGTGCCCTTGGGCTCCTTCTCTAGCTTACTCGTTTTCCCCAGACATCATCTCTGACTCTCTCTGGATAGAAGTGTTCTCTGTACTTCCTGGGAATCTAGACACCTTTTTTTTTTTAATAACAGCTTGTGATATAATACACCTACAATATAAATCACCTACTTAAAGTGTACAATTCAATGGCTTTCAGGATATTCAGAGCTGTATCACCCCTATCAGCTTTAGAAAACTGTCGTCTCCCTGAGAAGAGCCCCTTCAGCCATCAGCAGTCCCTTCTCCTCCCCCAGCCCTAACCCTAACCCCCAATCCACTTTCTGCCTCTACAGATTTGCCTGTTCTGGACATTTCACAATGGAGTCGTGCTGTCTGTCTCCTGTGACTGGCTCTTCCACCTAGCATAATGTCCTCATGGCTGAAATGTGCATCCGTTTCATTCCTTTTTAATGATGAGCAATACTCCATTATAGGCATACACCACATTTTATTTATCATTCACCAGTGGTAGACACCAGGCATCCCTCTCAAATTTAATGTATCTCCTGTAATGACAGCAGTGACCCTTGGGCACCTGCTGTATGCTACAGGCACTTGACCCAAGTTCTAACACTTACGACAGCCTGGGGAGGCAGGGCTGTTTCTCCCGTCACCTGATGAAGAAACCAAGACGTCGAGGTGAAGTGGCCCATCCAAGGTCGCTCTGGTGACAGAGCAGGAATCAAAGATGGGTTGGCCTAGCCCCCCACCCCCCGTCCATGTTCTTTTCATTGCACCACAGTTGTCCCCTACCCCTGTATGCTCTGCGCTCTCCGTCTAGTTGGCTCTGTGGCCAGAAAAAGAAAGAATCCTCTCCTTAGTGATGGTTCATTGAAGGAGCCCTAGCAGGCACCATGTGGGGGGCCCAGCACGCATTAGTCACCGAGTCGGGGGGCCACCTCGTGGGGCTCATTGCCCAGGTAATGAGACGTCATCATGCAAGGAGACAGGTGCTGGTCCCCGGGAAGGGTAGGACCCAGGGCTGGGAATGCAGGGCTGCTGGAGAGCCCAAGGAAGGATTTTTAGAGGAGACAATATTTTGAGCAGGATCCTGGGGACTAGGCGGACGGCCCTGGCAGAGGCAAGCCTAGGCTGGGGAATGGGTGTGCTCATAGACCCAGAGACCAGGAACCTGGGTCCACAGGGATGAGTTTTGTCCTCCTAAACGCAGGCTGGGAAGAGTATCGGAGAGGTTGGAATCTCACTACGAGAGCCTGCACGCCAGGCTGGCGTCTGAGCCGTGTCCTGTGGGCAGCAGGAAACCACCGGAGGCCTGGAGCAAGATAACAAGGTAAAAGCCATCATCTGTTAACACTCTGGTGTCTGTGTTCAGACCCAGGTTCTCAGGCCCCGGAAATGATCCTTCCGTAGTTCACAGCAGAGCTGGGTTCAGACGCCCGCGCATCTTTGTACTCCCAGCACATAGGACGGGACCTGATGCCCCGCAGCGGCTCAAAAAACATTTATGGAATGAATGAGTGAATGAATGAATGAACGAAAGAACCACTCAATCAGTCAATCTGCCGGCCAGCCCCTCCCCATCGTGGGCCTCTCCCGGCTGGGCGGAGTGTATTCCAAATTCTCCTGCCTCGCCCACCTCTCCTCTTTCCCTCCCAGCCTGTCACCTTCTCCCCGCTTGCTACCCCTCTCCTTTCTGGTCATGAATACAAAAAGGAACAAATGCTCATGTATTCCCACCAGGTGCTAGGCAGCAGCAATTTATTTTTTTTATTTTTATTTTTAGCAGCAATTACTTTAAATCCTCACAACTGCTCTCAGGGATAGAAATGATGAGCTGCACTTTGCAGGTGAGGAAATTGTGATTCACGGGGGTTACAGGACCTGCCCAGCTGCTGAGCAGCAGCACTGAGATTCATAGGGGCCTTCTGATCCCACGCAGGGCTCTCAGCTGGAGGTGCGGTATGCTGGGGGTTGGGAGGGTGGGGAAGAGGAGACACAGGAAGGAATGGAGGGACCCCAGGGATCATGGTCTGAGGGCTTCTGCCCCACTGCTGGGTCCAGGGCGCTGCAGCCAGATCCCCAAGCTCCACTCTTGCGTCCAGTCTCCCAGGCGGGAGCACTCTCAGGGATGCACAAGCAAGCATGCACACATGCACGCACACTCACACAGCAGCCCAAACCCTAGAAAGCCACACTGGGAGTTGCCTTCGGCGGAGAGGTTTTATTTTTCTATAAGATTACTCCCAAGAGAAATGCCTTACATGATCCCCAAACACAGAGGGACCCACCTCTAAGTGCCAGGCGTGACGGCCAAGGCCACGACCAGCTCACTCTCCACCCGGAGGCTTACCTGGCATGAAGGTCTTGGCACACACAGGCTTCACAGCCAAAGAGGTCCAAAGAAGCAGGTGACACCCTTCCTCCCTCATCCCATCACCTCCCCCGAGACCAAGTATCTACCAAAGTCATGCGCTTCCTGCTCCAAAACCAGGAGCCACCATGGGCCTTGGCTCTGGGCTTATAGGACAGCAATCAGTGTGACAACGGATAGTCCTTTCCTGCAAATCCCAGTGTCTGCTAGCAGCTAAATGTCTTTAAAAAAAAAAAAAAAGTAATGTCTAATTAATATAAGTAGCCTGGGCAGGTCAAGTGCTCCTGGACACAGGGTCCTCAAAGGTGGGGAAAGATTAGCAAAGCATTGTCGGGGCTGAAAAGCAACAGCTTCCGAGCTTCCGAGCTAGGCGGCTGCCAGAGAGCTCCTTTCCCGCCGGCACTCCCAGTACACCATGAAGGGGTGGATGAATGTCAACACAGTAGCAAGCACCAGCATCACGTTCACCTGGCAGGGGGCAGGGAGGGGACAGGCGGCAGGTGAGGTCCAGAACTCTGAGCGGCAGCCACCACCACCAAAGGGACCAGAATTCCACCAGGCGCAGCCTCTACATTCTCCTCAGACACTACGGAGCCAGGGAAAGCCTTCAGTCATTTTTTCACTCTGCCCTGGGGAGCAGAGTAGGGGAGGAATCGTGTGCCCACTTCACAGATGAAGAAACAAAGGTCTCAAGAGCACTCAATGACCTGCTCAAGGTCGCACGGGAAGTTGGGGACAGTCACTAGAACACGGGTCTCCAGAATACAGTTGGAATTGTCTGACACCACAACCAAGAAATTCTCCCCAGTTTTTAGTTCAGTTCTGTGTGTGTCTCCCAATGACTGACTTAAACTCCTGCTTTACACATCGCTGATCTTTTTTTTAAATGAGGCTAAGAGAGCTGTGCACTGGTCAGAATACTGAATTCAAAGTCAAAAGACTTCTGCTCCTTAGCTACGTGCTTCTGAATATGGAAGTCACGGGACCCAAATCGCTGAACCTAGGTCTTCATTCTACAAAAAGGCAGAGAGCCATGCCCACCCCAGGGCTGGGCCCACAAGAACCCCTCCGGTGTGGGGATGCGGGGGTGAGATTACGGAGCTCCGGCCCCTCGGACCAACGGTGGGAACCAATGCCTAGTGTCGCCCCAGAGCGGGGCCGGGCTCAGCCCACACTCACCGCAAGCAGGAAATAGCTCTAAAATCTTGGTTTTTTACTTGGAATCCGTGAGAATTTTATATTCTCCTCCAGAATATGTCTATGTGTTTCCCCACACATAAAAAATATTTTCTCCCCAAATTTCCAATGATATGGACCCTCTTAGAAGTACTCTGCCACCCCAGTTTGAAAGAAAACCAAGGATGTAGCCCTCTGCAGAAACAGTCCTGCAGGAACCATCTCAGGCAGATTTGGGGCGCCCCCTGCTGGGGCCCCACTGAGGTGTCCCAATCTGGATGTCCTTGCTGGTCTAAGGCCAGGGCCACACACACACCTCCCCCCAGTACTCACGTAGAACGGGTCATTCTGGAGGGGGCCTTTGATGAAGGTGAAGAGAGGGAACTGAAGCAGAGATACAATGGCTGATAAGGCCATCACCAGCCCAAAGAGCTTCCCAAAGTGCTCTGAAGGGAAACTGGGGAAAGAGACAAATGGGGTACCAGTGAGCTCCCAGGACCTTCCCTCCAAGGAGGAGCCTGGCTGTGGTGAGCCTGGGTCAGCCACTTGCTTCCAAGTCCGCTGTCCTAGGCCTGGCTTCACCCTCCCATGCCCACACAGCCCTTTCCCCCTTCACCTTGACTCAAGCCACAGAACACAGAAAAGTCATTGTGTGGGGACCCAGACACAGGCTGTGCCTGGAGAGGTCTCAAGGGAAAGACAGACACATAAACATCACTTTGTGCTGCGTGACGCATACACTAGCGAAGGAAGCAAGAACAGAGTGCCAAGGGGACCGAGAACAAGACACTCTTTTCCTCACTCTTCCCTGAATTGAACCAGAAATGGGCCGTGGAGGGTGAATAGGAGTTCACCAGGTAAATAAGAGAGGCAGATAGGAGAGCTGATCTGAAGGCTCAAGTTCATGAACGTTCTATCCCTCCCACCAACCCCTAGCTTTAACTCACCCTCTATACCTGCTCCCAGATACTGCCTCCCTCCCCGGACCACTCCTGGGTCCATCCTCACCTCCTGACTTCTTTCCCTCCGGCACAGCTCCCATTGCGCCAATGCGTCCCCCGTGGGGTAATGCAGCCCAAGCCCACTTACGCGAGGGTGAGGAAGGCGGCGTTGCCCCCATACAGGAAGGAGCGGCTGATCACTTGCAGGATGAAGGTGACATACTGGAGGGGCAGGATGGGCACCGAGGCACAGAGGGCGAAGCCCAGGCACAGGAGAGACGTCAGGGCCAGAGAAGGCACCGCGGAGCGCAGGGCCACTGTCATGGCCGAGGACTCTGGTTGAAAGGGAAGAGGAGGCTCCATGGAGGCAAGCATGGAGGAGGGCAGGGACAGGGCACAAAGATGGGAGAAGGGGCAGAGCCACTATCCACCAACGGTGCAGGCAGAAACTCTCCCTCCCACGTGCTCATCTCTGATGCATCCACGAGCACTGATCACTCACCCCCTAAATGCCATTCAAATGCATCCACTGCTCTCTTCCCCAGTGAATCAGCCTGCTGTAGGTCTCCAATAGCTCATGCCTGCATCATGACAGTGGCCTTCCAGCAGGGGCCACGTGCTCTGGCCCCCTCTGCCCCACATCCGGCTATGCCGTGGCACATTCGGGTGACAGCACCAGACAGCAAACAGCCCCTGACCGGCCGCCACCCGGGCCAGGCTCCATGCACATCAGTGTGATGCCATCACAGGACTGAGAGCCAGGAGGGGGGACAAAGGAAAGGAGGGAAGGAGGGGCAGTGGCCTCAGCAGGTGTATTGGTACTAATAACACAGATACTGCGAAGCCAAGCGTTATGCATAAAATACATTTTTAAAATGCTCTATATGGGTATGTGTGTAGAGTGGGCAGCACACAGCAGACCCACAGACACTACACATTTGTAGCATCGTTAGGAGCTATGACCTTCAGAGGAAAAGATGCAGATATAAAATCAAGAGTAAAATCAAAGTAAGCTATGAATTAAAATATCAGTACATCTTACCTCTCTGTCCAAGGCCTAAAAAGACAGATGACCCAGCAGAACTGGAAGCCCAAGCAGCCAGACTGCAGGCTTTAAATACCGTTTCCCAGTTAAAGGGACCCAGGACGGCTTGGAGAAATGGCTGTTTCAGGCCGGGGGCAGGAAACGCACCCTGTGAAACAGGCCTGGCCGTCTCACTGTGCCCGAGAGTAAGACGCTCTCTACAGCTGGGGACGTCATATTAAAGGACGCTGGTTCTGGGTTGGTAACATGCCCAACAGCCAAAGTCGGACAGATCAGAGCATACAGAAGAATCGTGACTGACACGGATCGGAACCCTCAAATATATTTAAAATGAGGCTTTAAAACAGAAATGGCATTAGGGGCGCCTGGGTGGCTCCTTCTGTTAGGTGTGTTCAATTCTTGGTTTCAGCTCAGGTCGTAAATCTCAGGGTCGTGAGATTGAGTCCCGCATCAGGCTCCGCGCTCTGTGTGGAGTTTGCATGAGACTCTCTTTTTCTTTCCCTCCACCCGCCACATTCATGCACTCTCCCCCCATCTCAGATAAATAAATAAGTCTTTTTTAAATAGCAGTAATAATAAAAAAGAAGTGACATTTAAAAGGAAATCCGTTAAATAAAAGAGAAATGGCAAGTCATCTCCCTGGAGGTTGCTAGGGCACCAAGCCGTTATTCTGGAACTGGTACATGAAGAAAGAACCGAGTGCTTATTTCAGAGTACGAAGCAGTCAATAGGGGAAAGCTTGTCCTTCTAGAGGAACTGTAGCAACGAAAAGCAGAAGGAAAGACAGAAATAGAAGATCTCCATTTTGCAATCCTAATAAAATAATGGATCCCAGCAGTGATCACCCATAGCTACTAAAATCATTATCCGTGCAGCTGATGGGAAACTCTGTCCTGGGTGCATCAGACTGACAACGTCTGGACCCACCGATCAATCCTAACATCGTAAGAACAGGGACAGTTGGGACGGGGGGGCCCTGCTGCCAGGAGCCAGAGGAAGCCCGCAGCTCCGCCTCCCAAGCCTGCTCGCCAAAAAATACTCAACGGCATCTCCTTAAGCCTCCAGTGTGCCTGTTTACAGGAAATACCCAATCAGCGAAACATTTTTCAGTGATACCAAAAGATGCCAAATCCAATCTGGAGGAAATCTCATAGACCAAATGACCCAGTTTCTCCAACAAACAGCCAGAAAAACAAAAGCTGGGGGGAGGGAAGGGGACGCCCAGATTGAAATAGAAGGGAGTAGGGACACATCAACCAAATATATGGCGTGGACCCTGCATGCACCCTAATGTGAACAAACCATAAAACGGCGTATCTGAGACCCTTCGGGAAATCAGAACAGGACTGCGTGTTAGAAGGCATTAAGGAATTACTGGGTTTTTTTTTTTAATGATAATGATATTACGGTGATGTTTCAATAGAAAGGGCCTTATTTGTGAGAGACACAGACAGAAGTATTTACAGACGAAGTGATCTGATACCGGGGATTTGTAGTAAAATACCCCAGCAAGGGTAGGAGGAGCTGCACTGGGTAAGGGGGGTAACTCAGCACCCCTCTATTCCTCCAGTAGCATCCAAGGGTCATCTCCATGCTCCTAGGCACGGCCGCCTGCCTCTTCTCACCTCTCCCCCTAGTGAACCCCTTCTCCTGGGCACCCAGCCAGCTCGAGTTCCTCGCTGGGATTCTTCAATATTTTGCTTTCTCTTCATCACCTTGACCCCACTGCATTCCCAGGCTGCTTTCCCAGGGCCTTCCTCTTCATCTCCTCACTTCTTGCTCATCCTTCAGACCTCGGCTTAGAAGCCACTTCCTCCTGGAAGCCTTCCAGAACTGCAAGCCCACCCTCATCCAGAACAGGCTAGGTGCCCTTCTTTGTGTCCCTATCGCCCCGTGAGCCGACTTCATGGCTGGCGACACCTAATTCCTCGCCCTTCATTCTCTAGACTGAGGATGGCCTGAGAACGACCTGTCAGTCTGGTCCGTGGTGGAATCTGGAACTGTGGCTGGCGCTGACGGACACTCAGCGACTAGTCGATGGAGGGATGGATGGACGGACGGTTGGATGGATGCAAGAAAAGGATTGAGAACAAAGAAGAAGGTGGCTCTGGCCATGCATGAAGATTCCTCCCTTCCTGGTTCCCCGACCCGCTGCAGCCCAGGCCTCACCTGTGTCTTTCGCTTCCTTCTGGTATTTCTGCTTGAGCCGGTCCATGAGCAGGCCGTTCCAGGGGGCACACAGCACCCCAAAGAACTGAGTGATGGCGAAGGCATTTGTGTAGGTGCTGACTGCAGAGGGCAGAGAGGGCCTGGGTGGTAAGACGTTTCCAGCACTGCCTTACAGGAGAGGACTCTCCCAGCCTGCCCCACCCTGCCTGTCCCTCCTCCCTGAACCCCTGCTTGGAGCACACACCCCTGCTGAGCTCAGCACCCTGGCCTCCAGGACTCAAGTCCCCAGCTGGGCGCACAGGTGGGCCACCCCCCGCCCGCACCAGAAACCAAGTCCCCAGTTGGGTACACAGGTGGACTGCCCTCCGCCCCCACCATGATCTGAGTCCCCAGCTGGGCACACAGGTGGGCCGCTCCCCACCCCCACCACGTACCTAGCGCTCTGTCGCCTTCCGCCAGGTTGGTGAGCAGCGAGTTGAGGGTGCCGATGAAGAGGTAGTGCCACAGCTGTATCACGGACAGCCACACCAGGTGGCAGGCGAAGCGCTGAGAGAGTGCGTGGCGCCAGAAAGAGCGGGACTCCTGCTGCTTCCCAGATTCTAGGGTCTCTGAACGGGATGGAAGGATGTGGGCATGGATTATGAGAAAGCAGGGGAGCGGGGTGCGCAGGACCGGCTAAGTGGCGAGTTTACCTCCTCTTCCTCCCAGACTGCAGCCAGCATGTTTCCAGCGCGGCCTGCAGCCCGCTCATCCCACCTCGATATCTTCGTGATCCAGCCCCCACCTCAGTGACCCACACATGCCCTCCTCCATCCCACTGAACCCTGGTCTCCCTTTCACAGCTTGGACTCAATGACACTTCCTATACCTGCACTTTCTCAACCAGGATGGTGACGAGAAAGACAAGGAGAAGAGAACGTGGACATTCGAGGGGAAGGGAGTGTCTCAGTAGCCCAACGTCCCTTCCCCTGCTTTCCATACCGGGATCCTGAGTCTGTTCTCGAAACGGGGCCCTGCCTCAGTCCTCAAGGTCCAGGTAGGACTGTGAACTAGCTGTCCAGTTCCTCATCCAGGGCTAACTGGCCATGATTTTAGTCTGAGGGTCCCCAGAGGCATCTGGGTTCTCCTCTCCCCAGAGCCTGGCAAGTTCATGTTTCGCTTGGTATTTTGAGCATCCCAGAATCCTGCTCTTGCTTTTACCTTGCCAGCAGCGGTTTGTGATGTTTGTAACCAAAAACCCAGAGCAGATGGAGCAGGGAAAGGAGGCAGGGAGCAGGATGGAGCTATGAGGAGCCGAGGCGAGAGAAAAGAGGGACAGAGACAGAAGACCCAGAAGCTGTGCCCCTCTGTGGGCCCTCAGTAAGAGGGGTTGGGGCAAGGGTTGAGAAGCCCCTACAGGTCCTCTGATGGACCTTTCCTGATGCTGCTGCGTCCCCGGGGCAGTTC
Source organism: Mellivora capensis (assembly GCA_004024625.1). Lineage (NCBI taxonomy): Eukaryota > Metazoa > Chordata > Mammalia > Carnivora > Mustelidae > Mellivora > Mellivora capensis. The sequence goes on along the minus strand of PISX010003133.1, from coordinate 127,517 downwards.
CAGAGGCAGAGAACCAGGCCAGCCGCAGGGAGAAGGCAGGGCCTGAAGGGCAGAGAGTTAGCCAGCAGGACTCACCTTCCTTTGCTGAAAGGAACTCTTTCGACTGCATTTCCACCTTGTCGGACGCAGTCACGTTCCTCTCCCCCTCGGCCGTGTCATTCCCGGAGCATAGGCTGCGGACACAGGAGCCCCCAGCCCAACCCAAGGACTGTGAGCTGAGCCTAAGATTCAGGCTGCAGGAAACAGTGCAGGGGCTCCCAAAGTTCATCACGCTTTGGACACACCTTCCAGCAGCCCTCCTGCCCAGACCACTGCCCAGACCAGTTAAATCAAAATGTCTAGGCATGGGAGCCAGGATTCTGTATTCATTTTTTTAAGATTTATTTATTTGTTTTAGAGAGAGAAAGAGAGCACAAACAGGGAGAGGCTGAGGAAGAGGGAGAGAGAGAGAGAAGCAGACACCCCACTGAGTGTGGAGCCTGACACGGGGCTCAATCTCATGATCCCAAGTTCATGACCCAAGCCCAAATCAAGAGTCAGATGCGCAACCCACTGAGCCACCCATGCAACCCCCAGGACTTCCATATTTTTTAAAGATGTCTAATGATTGGGGCACCTGGGTGGTGGGTTAAGCCTCTGCCTTCAGCTCAGGTCGTGATCTCGGGGTCCTGGGATCAAGCCCTGCATCAGGCTCTCTGCTCAGGGGGAGCCTGCTTCCCTTCCTCTCTCTCTACCTGCCTCTCTGCCTACTTGTGATCTCTGCCTGTCAAATAAATAAATAAAATCTTAGAACAGAAAAAAAAAAAGATCTCCAGTGATTTTAATTTGCAGCAAATTCTGGGAAACCACTGGAAACATGGGAAGAGCAGGCCAGGTCGGGGTTTGAATCCCAGAAGGCCTCCTTCTCGCTATGGAACTATGGCTCACACTTAGCTCTTCTGAGCCTCTTTTTCCCTCATTTGGAAAACAGAGATAAGGATATTTGTCTGAGAGGATTATCATGCCATGCAAACAGAGGGCACCAGGCAAACAGTAAGGGAACAATAAATCCATGCCTCCCCCAGCACCCATGGTGCTGCCTGCAAAATCGGTCACTTGTCTTCTCCTCCCCTGTTCTCCAACCTCTGCAATGGGTCTTGGCCGCTCAACGGGGTCCCCAGCCCCTGTGTCTGGGCTGGCCCCAGGAGCTGCTTCCACCAACCCAAGGCGGCAGAAGTGGTGCTGGGCCAGTTCTGAGAAATTCTGTGCACATCTGCACAGTTTCTTGGAACCTGGCACTAGCCTGATGAATGAGGAGAGCCACATGACCCAGATCTTTGTCACCCCAAAGGATTGTCAGACAACCCTGTGTGATTGAGGCCATCCTCCCCGCCACCCCAGCTCGTCCCACAGATGACCAGGGGCCTGAGCAAGCCCTGCCAACACCATCCAGGCCCAGCTCTGATCAGCAGAATTAGCTGGCTACCCACAGACTCACAAAAAACAGGAAGTGCTCAATGGTTAAGACCACTAAGCTTGGGAGTAATTTGTTATGCAGCGACTGCTAGCTGATGCAGGCCTGGCCCAACGTTGCTGTCCTCCATCCCACTAGCCCACCTGTCCCATGCCTGGCTTCCCACCTCAGGTCAGACAGAGGGCTTGGGCCCATGGCCACCAGACCACAGTGCTTACCCGTAGCGGTAGTTGGGGGGCAGTGGGTAGGGGATGTGGCCTCGGGGCATCAGGAGGAAAGTACGCGCAACATGCCAGGCACTGCAGACAGAGAGGAAGACGAAGGAGGCCCTGAGGCTGACACCCTGTTCATAAAGCAGCTGCAGAAGAAAGAGGAAGACAGTCAGCATCACAGCCAAGTTCATGGCAACACTGTTCACAACATCCAAACACTAGGAGCAAAGCCAGTGTCGCAGATAAATGGGCAAAGGAACTGTGGCCTGCACGTATGACAGGACAGCATTCACTCCCGAGAAGTCCCGACACAGGCCACAGCACGAACTCGAGGACACCATGCTGAAGGAGATCTGCCAGTCACAAAAGGACGACATGCTTCCATGTCCAGGAGGGGCCCAAAGCAGTCCAATTCACAGACCCAGAAAAGAGAATGTGCTGGTGGGGGGCTGGTGGGGGTGGACAGGAAGTCACTGTTTAATGGGCACAGAGTTTCAGTTTTGCAAGGTTGCAAACAGTTCTGGAGATGGAGGGTGGTCATGGTTACACAATACAAATGAACTTCATGTCCCTAAACTGTATACTTAAGAACGGTTGAGAGAGGCAATTTTATGTTCTGTGTTTTACCAAACGGAAGAGTCAGTGTAAGCAGCAGGGACTGGAACCCCAGCCTGTCACAGGCTCTAGCCCTCCCTCTTGAATGCTGATCAGGGACACCCGAAGCACACAGAGACTCACCCTCACCAGCGTGGGGGAGGGGGGCATGTCACCAAGCCCCACAGCCATGGAGACTCTCCTAAAGTGCCCTCTTGGAGATCTGCTAGCCCACTGCTTTTTCATTTTTTTTTAGTAGCAGCAAAGTCCTTTTTCTCAAAGAAAACTTCACACAAAAATTCAACTTATGTAACACATCAGTGGGAAGTGGCCCCAGTCATCTCCCCCCTCGTTCTTCTTGGCGACCACCTAACACCGCAGATAACCCCTCAGGGTTCCTCAACACCCAGCTTGGAAACCACTGAGCCAGCCCACCTCCTCCTTTTATAGAGGGTCAAAGCGAGGTCCAGAGAGGTGAAAGGAACTGCTTAAGGTCAGAGTCAGCAGCAACAAGGTCCGATTAAACTAAGAACTCAGATCCTGCTCTGACGCTCTCTCTCCTTCCAACTCTAAAGAGACAAAAGAGAAAGGAAGCACGCCCAGGGAAAGGGGGGACAACTAGGAAACTGGCTCTTGTACCTGTGGTAGAGAGGCTTGAGTAAGTGCCCGTGGGGCTCTGGGTGACCCTCAATGCCAAGGTGTTCATGGGACTAGGCCAGCTAGTCCCACGTCTTGTAGTGACTCCCAGAGATCCTCTTCTCTTCCCCCATAGCCCATGGGCTGTGCCAGCTGCGTCTGGCCTAACACAAAGCCTGGAGGGAAGTCCTAAATTGGCCAGCTTGAGGTGTCAAGGACCCACATTATCTGATTTCTTCCACTCACTCATCCTTAATGTCCTCCAGCTGGTGCCCTCATAATCACAGCATGGCTGCCATAACTCCAGCTATCACATCTTCCTACCACAACATTCAAAAAGAAAAAGTGGGTAGGGGGATCAAGGAGGAAGCCTTTCTTTCAGTTCTGCTCTCACGTTCCACCAGGGAAGGAAAATGTGCCCTCAACTCTGGATAGTATGACCACCTCTAGCCATCACTAACCAGGGGAAAAGGGATTGCCCCTGTTGGTTAAGGTCAATCAGGATTCATCCTCACAGCCCAGGGCACCACACAGCCCAGATGGGATTATTAGCAATGAAGAAGGCAGAAAAGGCAGTCAGGTAGGGGCCAGTAACAGCACTGGAACAGCCCATCCCCCTAATCCCCCAAAAGTAGCCTTTGGGAGAGCTGGAGAGGCCTCTGCATCTGCGCCTGTCGCTCCCACAGGCCACCTCTCATGTTCTTGTCCAAACCAGAAGCTCACAAGTGCAACACCCCCTTCCATGGGGCTCCCAGCCTCGGCCCAACACCAGCCCAAGTGCATCACAGCCTCTCTCCAGAAATCCTAGACAGCTGTAAAGAGTTTAACCACTACCAGGTGAGGCTCCAGAACCAGACAGGTCCAGGCTCAAGTTCAAATTCAAGTGCCATGTTTACTGGCTGCAGGAGGGCTGACGGAAGGAAACCACACGAAGTTCACAAGACAGGCGACTGGCGCACGGCAGCGTGTGATAAATGTTTCCCCCTGGTATTTTTTACCTTGATGACGAGGAAGACTGCCGAGGAGGAGTCAAACGCCCCATTGTAGAGGGTGATGATGGTTGAGCGGTGTTTGCCAAAGAGGTTCCCAACCTAGAGAACATAGGAGTCACTTACTTCTTCCTGAGCTGGTTCTTCCAGTCCCCGGGGCACGTGCCAGGCTCTCATGATGCCCAGACCCGCCTCCATCTGGGATCCACCGCCTGGCTTGAGCCAGCTCCACTGGAGGTGGCCAACGCAGAAGAGCGCTTCTCCCTCCCACCACCCTCTGCAACCTGACCTCCAGCCAGGTGCCTGTTGTCAGGGCAGGCTCACACCTGCAGGTTGGTGATCAGAAACAGGATCCCTCCCACTGTGAGCATGGGCATGGCCAGGAAAAGCAGCAGGGCTGAGTCTGGAAGAGAGAGGTGGGGCAGTGTCAGGGCAGCAAACATGGGGTCCCAAATGGGCTCCCACCTGCTCCAAATTCTCAACAATCCTGGGAGCAGGGCCCTAATTATAACCAGCCTGCTAGCATTCTTTGAGGACCTTAAGATAGTGGTTAGGGTTCTCCCAAATGTCCCTGCAGAGGGAGCCATCGGAGGTCTCCTGGGCCCAAAGGTGATCCTTGGTGGCCGGCCTGGTTGTCTGGATGTCACGAGAGGAAGACTCAGAGTGAAACCACTGCTCCCTTCCCTCATTAAACCCCAAGCAGCCCCTCCATTCATGCTTGATACAGTTGGAGAAGCCTGGATTCTGCCCCCAAGCGCTTCCTGTAATTCACGGCAGGACTGGAGCTCGATTCTGAATTTCTCACTCAGTCCCCTCGTCCATTAAATGGGAATAACAGTCCTGGCTCTTCCCATCTCATGGGGTGCCGTGAGAGCCAAGCAAGAAAAATCTGTGGACTGTGTTTCCCTGGTCCTTTAAACCTGGAGCGCCTCCTCAGTGCCAGGCATCACGGTGGGTCAGCATAACCAAGACACCAGAAAGAGTGCTTCCCACTACAATTCTTGGCGAGACGTCTCTCTGCCATCCATGGAAGAAGAAGAAGAGAATGGGCCAGCCTGAAATTCGCAGACTTTGGGAGTTTTCTCTGTTCATCAACAAGTAAAATTTCAAACAAAAACTTGTGACTACAATAGGGCTGTCAATCTTTGCCCTACTACATAAGGATATTTTTTAAAATATAGGTTTTTTTTTTAAATAAAGGTTACATAAGGATACTCTTTAAAATATATTTTTTTAAAAATAAAGGTTATTTTTTAAAATAACCCTCCTTCACACTATCATTTTGGTTTCTTTTTTTTAAAGATTTTATTTATTTATCTGACAGAGAATGAGATCACAAGTAGGCAGAGAGGCAGGCAGAGAGAGGGGGGGATGCGGAACTCGATCCCAGGACCCTGAGATCATGACCTGAGCCAAAGGCAGAGGCCCCAACCCACTGAGCCACCCAGGCGCCCCTATCATTTCGTCTTTAAGAAAAGAACACACACAAAAGGAAGGATATAATCTTTCAAATAAATTCTCTCTGAAGCAGTCTCTTCATTATCCTCATTTTTTCACATTTCTCAGTTAACTACACTGGTTTCATAGACCAGCAATAACCCCCTCAAAGATCCTCTTGAGCTCAAAGCCTGTGGTTCTCTGAACAGCTGTAGGGGTCAGGGTGTCCCGCTCATCACCTTTGGCACCTGCCCCACCTACCAGGTGCCCCTAAGCTTGGATCCCTCCCACCCACCTGACAGCACTCACCTGCAGAGATGAAGGCTATGATGAGTGTGGCGCTGGTGTAGAGAAATCTGAAACACACAACGGGAGGTGGAAAACGTTGTCCAAAGGACAGAGTAGACAGAGCCAAGGTCCTCCCACTTGGGGTCCCAAAAGCCAAATCCCTTGGAGAACGGGATTAGTGCCCCCGGCCTCCAAGGCAAAACTTCTGAGTTCTAATCCCGCCTTGCTGTGTGACCTTGGATAAGGCACTGCCCTTCTCTGAGCCTCAGCAACCTCTTCTACAAAAGGAAAGGAATGGACTGATCAAGAAGTTCTAGGGCACTGTGATTTCAGGACCACAATCCCAAGGTTACAGGGATTTCATAGCAGTTTGGGGATCCTACAAGGCAGGGGTAAGAGAAGCAGTGCTAAGTGTGATATTCTAATTTGTAATAGGAAATATGCATCCGGTCCCTATCCCCAGGGCCTGACACAGGGCTCTTAAAACACCTGTAAAGTCTTCAGTGACAAGAGCACTAAGAGCATCTTTGTTCTGATCAGGTGACTCTGGTGGGCTCCTGGATGGCTCCTGGTGGGAGCTGGTCGCCAGAAAGACCAACCCATAATTAGACAGTTGGAATTTTCAGTCCTGCCTGTCTAATTCTGCAAAAAGAGGAAAGGGGCTGGAAATGGTTAATAAGTGACCAAGCCTACAGGAGAACTTCTGGGCTGGTGTGTACAACCACCTGCCAGGAAGATAACACAAAACTTCCTGTGCCTGGGACCTTCCCAGACCTCACCCTACATATCTGCTCATCTGGTTCTTTATCTGCATCCTTTATCATATCCTTTAGTAAACTGGTAAACATATGCAAATGTTTCCTTGAGTTCTGTGGTTGTTCTAGAAAACAGTCCAACCCAAGGAAAAAGAGGTCACGGGAACCTCTTGTTTGTAGCCAAGTCAGACTGAGGTTGTGGGTAACCTGAGGACCTACCCCCTGTGATGGCATCTGAAGTGGGGGGCAGTCTCATGGCACCCTGCCCTTAACCTGTAGGATCTGAGTGCTCGCCAGGGAGATGGTGTGAGAACTGAGTTACACTGTAGGATACCCAGCTGGTATCCAAGAATCATGTGGTGTGGGGAGAATCCACATATCCACCTCATGACTGGATGTCTCAGAAGGGAATTTTTCTGTTGAAAGTCAAGGAGAAATGCAGGAGGAGATATGTAGGATTTTCCAATAGAGTTGGTATCAGTGAAGTGGGATTTGCTAGAACAGCCCAAGCTCAAAGAAACATGTGCTTCAAGGGCGGGGGGCGGGGGGGTGCGGGGGGCGCTGAAGAGCCCTGGCTCCCAGGAGGCCATGGGTCACGCACGGCAATCAGTCACTAAAGAGAGAAGTTGCCTATTTGGAATTCAAAAATGGATCCAGCTCCTGGGGACAGGGTTCACGGGATGCACGGAAGTGCAAAGTAATAAGCAAAAGCTGGAAATATAAGCGCCCAGTTACTGTGACCCATAATAGCTAACGTGAAATTAAAAGAGAGTGCCAGATCAGCCCTGCATGCTAGACCAGGGTCAGATGTGGGTCAGTGTGAGCTTTGGCCATTAGCCTCGAAGTCACCCCCAAGGAAAAATGATGGAGCCACCGAAAGTCCCTCTAAGACCTCTGGTCCCCAAGAAGGTCATTAGTGTGGGAGGATGACAAAACTGAATCCAGGTGGAGGACAGTGTCGTGCGAAGTTGCTGCTGCATTTTGTGGATGGGTATCTCCAGCTTCCCAGAGAACATCTCCTGAGTTGGAACGGGAATGTGACTAATTTGGGGCTGTGGTATCTTGGGTTTTGAATGCTGCAGAGTGGAAGGGCCTGTCCGGGGTTAATGCAGGACCTAGAGCTCTCTCAGGATCCACACACACAGGAGGTTATTCCTGGGGGCGCAGATAGGGGCCGCTGTAAGGTCCTGTCCCCCTACAAAGGGAACATCCCAGATGGCTCAGCCCCTATGCTTTGTAGGCAAGCCCTATGGGCGTGGCTTTACGGTGACCTGTGCCCAGGTCGAGGTAAATGCTGTGGTGAAGGGGGCCCCTTTCACATGGGCACCCCATAAACCCATTGCTGCAAAAGGGAAAAAACAGTTTGAAAAGGTTTACTGAGTTCCCGGCTCAGTTTCCCCTCCTGGGTCTTCTAAGTGCTAATAAATATATTAGGTTAATTAACAAAAGAATAGGGACAGGCAGAGGGGAGAATCAAGAGACTGGCCATAGGGCAGAAATTTTTACATGGTTATTAAGAATAATGGGACTATTGGGGAGTCTGGGTGGCTGTTGGTTAGGCCACTGCCTTCGGCTCACATCGTGATCCTAGAGTCCCGGGATCGAGTCCCACATTGGGCTCCCAGCTCTGCAAGGAGTCTGCTTCTCCCTCAGACCTTCTCCCCTCTCATCTCTCTCTCTCAAATAAATAAATAAAATCTTTTAAAAAAAGAAAAAGGGGAATAAAGCAAATATTGATGAGAGTAGAACAAAGAGGAAACAGGAGAGTCATGGGATCATCTTTGCTGGGTGGAAATCTCCAGAGGGCTATGGAGATGTAGGATAAATGAAACCGACAGCTATTGGGGTTAAAAAGAAGGTATTAATACAGCCCTACCAAAGGCTGGATGGGTCAAGGGGACCCCTGCCAGCTCCCAGCATTAAAGTGCCTACAAACAAGTCCAGTCTGTTTGCCCCCATTTGGAAAAACATTAAAAGCCAGAAGACAGAGAGGTCACAATGAAAAACCCAACCAGCAGTTGCTGGGGGCAATGGTTAGGCAGATTCACCAGGTTTCAGACTGACTGAAGGACCAGGCTCCCTTGACTCTACCCCTCTTCTTGGCCCCAAAGCCTTTTGCACATAAGTGGCCAAAACAGGCAGTGGGTGGAGAAGAGAAGTTCTCAGGGCTCCCTGGTAAGGGGAACCTCACCCACTGAGGCACCAAAATCTGCTGGTAAAGCCTGGCCACGGGCTTCAGTTAGACCAGGAGCACATAAACCTACGAGTCTGTAGGTTTATGAAAACTGCAGTGTTGAAACACGCTCTCCATAAAGACATTGTGTCTCCTTTCCCTGATGTTTCACAATGAGATACTACGTGTGGCTGGGAGCATTTCCCCACCTAATGGTGGAAACCACTTGCTGACCAAGTCCTAAGGAGGCTGCGGGAAGGAAGGTCAGGGTTCCTGGAAGAAAGGGAAATGTTTATAGGAGAACTGGTGTGTTTGAACAGGCTTTGCGAGAAGGGGCTGTGTCTCCTTGATGTAACTGGATCCTGGGGCTGGACCCTGGGTGTGACTGGGGAAGGCTTTTCCCCCCGCCAGGGCTCTGGAACAGGAGGCGTCTAAATCCTTAATCCTCCTGTCCTGTCAACTGGACCTGTGCGCTGGGAACCAGTGAGAATGCCCGAGCCCTGACGGTATGGGATAGAAGGCGGAGTGCCCGTCAGGGACAATTGCCCTGGGCCATAACCCTGTGGGGAGCCCACACAGGGGCTTATGGCAAAAGTCTGTGGGCACCTCCCAGCAGCAACCACTGGGAGCTTGGACAAGAGAATTTCCATTTCTGGGGCGTTTATCATCTTGCCATCAGACATTAATTGAATCCACACAGATAGCCAAAGTACATAAAATGATCTTCAAACATGAAAGACCCACGATGTCTGGGATGATATTGGAGAAATGCTCCAATGCGGATGGCCATGGCAAGAATTCCAAACTAAAAATAGCAGTCGTGAGACAGGATCGTGTTGCCTGGGGAATGTGAGGAGGAGAAACCACCACCAGCAGACTCTCCCCGCCCAGGACTGACTCTGGAATGTGTGGAGAGCATTGGATTCTACTGCTTCTCAGATGGCGCCCTACAAAGAACCCTCCACTGGCCAACACAGAGCTCCCTGGCCATGTGCCGAAGTAAATGGACAACCACATCCTGTTTGGAAGGCTACTGCCCTGATCCAAAAAGGTAAAAACAGATCAGCTCAGCGGGCTGGATGAACTTCATGCTGCTGTCCTACAAGAGAGGAAAGAGACCTACCATGGAAAAGGCCTCTATGTTCGGGTTCTTACAGAGCTGGGGGCAGTGGCCCATGGCCTTGCCATTCGGTCATGCAAGAGGGGAAGAGAAACCTGGCTGGACGGGGCACAGCCCTACGGAAGTCACTGTGGCATTCGAGGGGTGCACAAAAATGGGAGAACTAGTATGTTCAAACAGGCTGTCTGTGAAGTGGCTGTCTCTCTCACACGGGGAATGGACATGGTGTCTGAGTGGGGAATGGTTCCCTATTAGCACTGTGGTTAGTGGAACCTCACCCCCTCTCCATGCTGGGGTCACAGGACCATGCTGATAATACCAGGACTGGAAGCAGAGATAAGTCCTAAGCAAGAAAACTGTGTTCTTAACCACTATGTTACGATTCCTAAGTGCCTTCCCTCTATCTGCCAAAATTGGAACCGGGAACCAGGAAGGCAGCCATCTTGCCTGGTGGGACATCAAGCCGGCTCAGTTCTGGGCCTCCGTAACCTCACCCTACCTGAAAGGGAAGATACTTGCTGGGTGAGTATTGCAGACCAGCTCAGTGGCCAAAGCTAACATCCCTTCCGGAGGCGGAATAGTTAATGGTATCAACAGAGAGAAGGAAAATCAGAGAGTAAGGGGGTGAATAAGCAGCTTCTATAAGGAGGGAAACCAGTATCACGTGAACACTCTGAAAGAGGCTCGGGGCAAGACAGGATCTTGTCTCTTCCCTCAATTATACCAGATGCCTGAAGGGTGAAGGGATGTATTGTTGAGATCACTCCTGTTTTTGGAACCTCACAAGATCAAACAGAAGCCCATGAGCTTAAGTGGCCCTGGGAGACCTTTTCAGATGGCCTGATGATGGACTGGATAGTTATTAATGACTGAATGTGTTTCTGTTAATTGGCCAGTACCTTTCAACCTTTACGATTGTTTCTGCTAGGAGGGATCGGTGTTCAATGACCAGGGGCTACCCTGTGATATTGTGGCTTACACAAAGAAATATGTATTTGGCCTCTGTCCTGGGTTCCTGACACAGGGCTCCTAAAACCCTTGTAAACTTCCATGATAAGAGCACGAGAGCATTTTTTGTTCCAGTGGGGTGACTCTGGTAGGATCCCGGATAGCTCCAAGATGGGGACTGGTCACCAGAAAGAGCAAGCATCGGTCAGGATTGGAAGTTTGGCATTTTTTGGCAAACCCCCCACCTCCACTGCACTTCTATATAGAGGAGAGAAGGGCTGGAAATGGTTAATAACTGATCAAGCCAACATGAAGAAGCCTCCACAAAATCCCAACAGGATGGGGCTCAGAGAGCTTCTGAACCTGTAATGCTTTCATCTGTATCCTTTATCATATCCGTTCGTAAATTGGTAAACACCAATGTTTCCCCGAGTTCTGTGAGCTGTTCTAGCAAATAATACAGTCCAAGAGGTAGGCGGTCATGGGAACCTCGGATCTGCAGCCAAGCCAGACAGACATAGGTAACCCAGGGACCCACCAACTTGCCATCGGCATCTGAAGTGGGGAGCAGTCTTGTGGGACCCAGCCCCAAACCTGCGGATCTGACACTCTCTCCAAGGAAATGGGGTCAGAATGGAGTTACATTATAGTACATCCAGCAGATGTCAAAGAATGGCTTGGTGTGGGGGAGAAACCCACACGCGTGTTGACCAGATGTATCAGAACTGATGTGTTCTATGTGAAAGTAAAAGAGAAACACAGGACAGACAGTGTTTTTCCTAACATGCTAAGGCTGGAGACGAGGGAGGGGACAAAGAAGGGGTGGGAAGAAGAGGAGACAGGGAGCCAAGGACAGACTGAGATAAAGTCATTACACACCCAACAGCTTAGAGAGCAGGAACATGCTTTATCAGCCAGCCCTCCAGGCCCTCTGTCTGATAACTCAGTTTCCATACCTCTGCCAGGAGGCACCTGCTCTAAGTCTATTAAGGCCTTGGCAAGCCACTGCTTATAGCTGAAGCTGGCCAGCTACTGTGGCATCCTGTCGAGTGAGATGAGGTCCCTTCCCCTCTGTGAAACCCCCACTTCTCTGCTCCAGTCAGGGGGTCAGGAGATCCCACCATCAGGGGTACCCAGACCTTACTTGGTCTCTGGGGGATAACATGGGCGTTGGGTGAGATGATAATGGAGCTGGATGTGAGGGCTGGAAGGATCCCTGAGTGACAATTTCCAGTTCCGCTATTCTAACCCAGGCACCAAGCCAGCCCTCAAAGGAAATCGGCCTGGGCTCCAGCTCAATTCAAATACACAATCACAAGGAACAAAAGAAGAACAGGGCAGTCGCAAGGGGAGTAGGGGTGCAGAGAAAAGGATGGATCTAGACAGTCCACATCCTGGGCTGTTTCTGACAGTTGCTGGGACCCGGCTGGGCAAGGCGGCCCTGTTGCCCAGCTGCGTCTCCCCCAAGCGTGGCTGCTGCCAAAAGAATTCCTCTTGCCCATCTGTGCCCAGGCCCGGGCCTTTGGGACTTACATGGCTATGAGACGAGCCACGGTGGTCTTGAACCTGTCAAAGATGAAGCCAGCAGGGAATGTCATGAAGTTGTTCATGAAGGACCCCAGGGTGAAGATGAGTGAGAACTTCTCATCCTGGGCTTTGCAGTCTGGAGGAGAGAAAGGGAGACCTCAGGGAGCTGAAATGTGACAGCCCCTAGTTACTGGGGAGTTGGTAGGGGGACTGACACTCCTTTCCTCTCACCCCAGAAAGGCTGGCACAAGGTGGAGGGGGTGCAGAATCCCTCCCACCCCTTCCTACTGCCTGGGAACCAGACTGCTTTCCTAGAGGAGTCCCTTACCAGCCTGCCCCGTAAGATTGCCCATCGGCCTGCCCTCTGGTTCACATAGCTCCTCAAAGTAATGCTCTGTTTTGAAGACGAACACCAGCGATGCCCAGCCGAAGAGGACTCCTGCAAAGCCAAGGCATTCCAGCAGCCCGGTCAGCAGGGTGGCCACTCGAAGGGGCAGACCCTGGCCTGGCATGGCCTGAGGTGGAGCCGGTCCCCAAATCTCACTAGGGGCCTCCGATGCTGACCACCAGTGCTTCAACGGCTGGCCTTTGGGCCTTTGGAAAATTCCTCCGCCAAGCCCTTCTGTTCAAGTAGGCTCCGGTTCTGCCTTTTTTCCCCCGGCCTGGGCAAGAGACAGCGGTGGGCAATTCTCTGGATTCTGTAAAAAGCAAGCAGAGGCCGGTTAGTACAGGGGGCTTGTGGGAAAGACAGGAGTGGAGGAAGGGTTCTGGAAGGGGTGCAGAAAGGGGCCAGCTGCTGGAAACAGCTGCAAAAAGCCTCTCTAACCCACAATGGCAGCACCTAGGGACGCAGAAACTGAGCCCGATTCTGAAGACTGTCCACAAAAGTAGAAACAGCGGTGAGTGGCGCGGGGCGGGGGGACACTTCACGGACGTCCTCGCTGGTTCAAAACCACCTGGCAAAGTTAGCTGTCTCGTTTTCTCCAGGTTACCAACAAGGGAATAAAAGGTCCATGGGAGGTTGTCGGCTTGCCCAAGGTCACAAGAGCTAGTTCACCACGACACAGACCATTCCAAAGCCAAAAGCACCCAACTCCAACAGGAACCTCCGTGACCCTCTGCGGAAAGCGCCCCGAGGTCCGCACCCCCGCAGCCCCACGCGCCCCTCTCCCGCACCCTCTCCCGCACGCGGGCGGCCCCCCCCACCCCGCCCCGGCGCCGCGGGGATCCCTGGCCTCCCGCCCCCGCGCCTCGCGGCCCCGGAGCCCTACCCCGCAGGCCTCCTTGCTGGGACTCCCGCGCCGCCTGCGCCGGGCGCCTTTTACATTCGCGCCTCTCACCGCCCCTCTCAGCCCCGCCCTCACCCCCCGCCGCGTCCGGAAGGGCCCTGACCCGCGGGGCGGCATCGGGGGAGGTCCACCGCCAGGGTTCCTGGCACTTCCTTTCACCATCTCTCGCGCGCTTTTCCTCCCAGGCCTGGGATCTTCGCCCCGTTATCTCTCTCCGGCCGCAGCCGCGCCTGTTTCCATCTCTCTTGATCCTCGTTCAGCCTCCTGGTCCGTTCGCTTCTCCGCCTTCCCCTAACCAAATTCGTTTCAAAACTGTGGCTCACGCGGGGAGACGGGCAGAGGAGAGCACAGACGCCCAGCACACACGGAGGACACAGATGGCTACCTGCGCCGCGCGGACGCACACACGCGCCCTATTCCAGGTGCTTTACTTTGCCCACTTGCGGGGCCGCAGAATACATGTTTGTCCATTTGCCCACCAGCACAAACCTTGGTCCTCATCTTCGGGTCCCAGGGCTGCCAGCAGCCCCCCCACCCCGCCCCACCCCGCATAGAATCAGAGAGCCAAGGACAGCTTTCCAGAACCCACACCACTGCCCTCCCTCTCCCTGGTTTCACCCCCAAAGAACTCTTTGATTACTCCCTACCTCACCCCCAGCCCAGGTGCTGAAGGATTTTACCCGCCAGACTGCGTTGATTAAGTATTCATTCATTGCTCCATTTTTTATTAATCAAAGACATATATAATTGCCCATCGGAGCTTGTGATCAGCGTGAGAAATGCAGCTGAACCAGCTGTGTTCCTATCATTCCGGCCCAGAGCAAGTGAGTGGACAGCTTCCTTGGCCTGTGCGGCCATTTCCCCCATCAAAAGCTGAGTTTAGGGGAGCGCTTCTCGCATGTTCCACGCAGTCTGCAGACCTCCATGCCCAGCCTTCTAGATTCACCCTGAAGCCAGGGACTCAAGCTATTCCAAGCGCACACTTATTTTTTAAGAGAAAGAAGAGGTTAGAACCAGGGATGGCCAGTACCAGAGAGAATTTTCCAGATCTCTACCACAGCACCGAGGATAAAGAAAGTGTGACCACCAAAGGGACTGACTGCATGGGGTAGGAGCCCTCTGGGCCTGGACCCAGGGACTCACTGCTTACACGACCCCAGGCAAGCTCTCTGGCTGCCCCACCTGCAAGATGAGACTACAGCACTTTATTACAATATTTGTCAAGTAATATGAGGTGAGTTTGTCAAGTCCTTGCAGGTATGGTAAGTAGTGGCCAGACTGCGGATGGTCCTGGGTCTCCCCCCGCCCCCTGTTTCCGGATGGTCCTGGGTCCGCACCCCCCCCCCCGCCCCATTTCCAGATATGAAAACAGCCAGAGAAGCAGCTTTGAGCGAGGACTTCAAAGGAATCTGACCGAGGTCACTCCACAAAGTCTCCAGTGTCTGCCCAACTCCCAGACCTACGCTCTTAACCCTCCCAGCCTTAAGATTCGGGCACTCGGATATTAGAGAAAACGAATCTTGTCTTAAAAAACGAATCGATGGAAACGACCGTAAGAAAATAGAGCCGCCCGGGACAAACAGGCCTCAAGATGGAAGATTTTTCCCTCTTACTACAAGACACAAAGACACTGAAATTAATTCAAGCCCTCTCTCCTGCTCTGGCTTACATTTTGGTCTCCCAAGGACCTGAGGGATCAGGGAGTGTGGAAGTAACAAGGGAGGAACAGAAAAAGTCAAAGCAAAGAGAGAGAGAGAGATTTTAGAATGCCAATCGGCAAGAGGGGTCGGAAAGGCTCAGCTCGCGGGCTATCTGTACATCCAGGACTGGAGCTCGGGACTTGGCACAGGTCGCCAGGGCCTTTGTCCACCCTCTCTTGTTGTCTCTGTCATGGTTCTCAGCATCCGCCACCCCAACACCTGCCTCAAGGTCTGCAGGAAGCACTGCCTCTCTCTAGCCATGACAGAACATTAGATCGTTCTCTGAACCATTCCCGTTTGATTCGGTTCGAGTTCCAGCAGCCAGGGAAGGCAGACGCTACTCTCATCCCTCTCCTGCCTCGCTCCAATGAGGATTCATGTGTAACATCAGAGAGTGGAGTGATTATAACAAGGTCTGACGGGGAGCCCCGTGTCTTCATTCCTTTACTCTTCGCTTCTTTCCTTCCCCTTCACCCTGCGTCTTTTTTGATTAATTGATTTCACTCAACAAATAGACATGGTACAGCTAGGCTTTGTGCCCAGGCGGGAGTTCAGAGAGAAGAAATTCAGCGCCTTCCCTCAAGGATCTCTTTCTTCAATTGGGGAGACAGGAAACGATACCCCACCAGAAGCCAGCCTGGCACATTCAGAGGCATGGAGCCATGATGGAGGGAGAACATTCGGGAACCAGCTAGAGCAGAGACTGGCCATGGGAGTGGCAGCACTGGAGGCTGGAGGGGCCAAGCTAAGTGCAGGCATTTGGGTGTGAGCCCGTATCAGTCATGTCCTATTGATCCTACCCCGTGATACGCCTCGTCTCCATCCTTGACCACTGCCTTGCTCAGAGGCTCGCCTTCTCTCACCCGGACGTTACCTCCTTCCAGACCCTCCCCCATCTGCTGCAGCAGTTGATTTCCATCGTTCCCAGCTGGTGACACTACTTGACCGCCCAGAAACACTCAGAGGCCAGAGTTCCAGGAAGCCAGCTGGCGAGGGCCAGTCGGGGTCCTGGGATACTAGCCATGGGACATCGTTGGAGGGAAGAGGGAGCCCTGAGCTGGATCTCTTGCCTCCCCCCCAAGGACTGGTGCTGAGGGGCTTCTCCTTCCCATAACCATGTCTGCGTATCCAGGCTCCACCCTACGGGGTACATTTATTTAGGTCGGGGAAGAATGGCTTGCCAAACAAGGCGGTATGAAGGAGCTGCCCCAAGCCATCCCCGGGGACATAAGCAGTGGCTGGTATTCAGCTGGGCCACCTTCCAGTGCAGACCCACCCCCCCCCACCCCTCACCCCCAACCCCCGAAACCCAAGCCTTCTCCAGATAACCTCAGCTAGGATAACCAGATAACCTCACCCCGGACCTCCGATCATCGCTTTCTGGAAAGGGTCCACATACTCTTTCCGGTTCCTCACCCCTTCCCAAATTTTTATATGTGGATACACTATGAGCCATTCATACAAAGGGTTTTAATTGCTGATGTGTTAAATGAACAAACGAACAAAACAAAACATAAACTTTTTGTCCTTTCAGGATCTGGGTTCATGCATTTCAAAATGTTTGTTTTTCCCAGCTAGGGTCTTGTATGAGGTTTCAAGAGCTTGTTTTGGAAGACAAGTGTAAGCAAACGTTTTCTCTTTCATTTCAACTAAGTAGAAAAATACTACTCATTTTTTTTTAAGATTTATGTATTTATTTTAAAGAGAGAGAAAGAGTGAGCACACGGGAAGTCAGATAAAGGGGGAGAGGGAATCTTAAGCAGACTCCCCGCAGAGCGTGGAGCCCAACTTGTTGATTGATCCCACGACCCAGGAGATCACGACCTGAGCTGAAACCAAGAGTCAGATGTTCAACCCACAGAGCCACCCAGGCTCCCTGAAAAATACTAAAACATCTTGAGGTAATGCCAAAACAGAGCTCAGCAGACACGCTGGTACTGGGCCACTTCGCGATCTTCCTGATTCCTCTGATTTCAGCTTCCTCACCTACGAAGTTGGAATCAGGTTGCTGTAGGGATTGGAGATCAGATAAGGAAATCACCCAGTCAGTACACTGGCTAATTAATAAATAGCAGCTAAGGGTGCCTGGCTGGCTCAGTCGGAAGAGCCTGCAACTCCTGATCTGGGGGTCATGAGTTCAAGCCCCATGTTGGTTGTAGGAATGACTGAAAAAAATAAATACAGTTTAACAAATAGCAGCTATTGTTGTTCCCAAAAATGATTTAACTACTGGAAAGCAAAGAGGAAATCATGAAGTCGGCATTACAAAGTACTCCTAACCTAGAAGAGAAATAAATGAGGAAAAAAAAAAAAAAACACCATATAATGGGTGAGCTTGGTCGTTTGTTCCAGAAGATCTACCCCAGAGAACTGATCTCTAGGTAGCCCCCAAATACAGATCAGTATCATCCGGGTGCCCTCCCGCACTTGGCCGGGCTTGTCCAAAGGAGGGAAGGCTGGTTGATTATACTCTGAGCTGCAGAAGGGAAATCTATTCACGAACCAGAGTAAACAGGGATGGGAAGGAGTTCTTCAGAGTATCTCCTAGTGCCTTCAAAACAGTTCTGCCGAGGGTGGGGGCCATGACATAGTCCTGACTGAGGAGGAGGCCTCCTTGTTCTGGGAAGACCTTTCTTTAACCAAGGGTGAATCCTAAAGGCTGCCCAAGAGGCTCCAGGGAGAGGGGCCAGCCAGCTCGACCCAGAACAGGGAGCGGCGGGGCCAGCCCTGTGATAGAAATGGGAGCCCCGGGCCCCACCGCACTCAGCCCCAAGAGCCTCCCATGGCCCATCTGCACTCTGCTCAGCTCTAATTCGATGCTCATGAAGCAGCACCGTGGATTGCTAACTCAGCTTCCCACACAGACTTTGGTAGAACTGAGGGCCGGGGGTACACAGGCCACCCCTGAATCTCCAGGGCTGAGGACCTGGCTGGGGGATGCTGTCCACACCGAGGGCTGCCTCACCCCCTGAGAAGAGTAAGGAAGGCTAGGACCCAGGGTTCACTGAGCACTGACCACCTATGGGGCACTGTTCTAAGTGCCTTGTACTTAATCTCTCTCTGAATCTCACAATCCCATGGAAACCGGTGTTATTAGCATCCATGATCTAGGCAACTGAGGCCCAGAGGGATTAAGCAAGTCCCCCAACCTCACACCAGTAGTAAGTGGCAGGGCTGGGATATGAACCCAGATGCTCTGACTGTGACCCATGCTCTTAACCAGTACCCCACCAGCCTCCCTGAGGGGGGTCCCCTCAGCGCTAGATGGAGTATGAGCTCTGGAATTGGGTAGCTATGAGTAAGTATCAATTATTAGTAATAGGAATGGGGGCGGGTACCTCATTCATAAGGCATCATTGATTAAAAGAAGAGAGAAGCTTTCCACTCAGCAACAGGTCTGTGTCTCCCAGCCCTCCTCACCCAACCACCCCACACATGCACAGGTACATTCAGGAGGGGGAGGGGGAGGGGGAGGAAATGGACCCAGGAGGAGAGCACAGGAGTCCTATGTGAAAGCAACAGGATTTTTCAGACCTCCAGCGCCCCCAGGATCTAAAGAACGAGAAACAGCTGGGGCCAATGGAATGCTCTGGTTATGGGGAAAGGCAAAGAGAGAGAGAAAACTGTAAGTTTCCTTCGTGCTAAAGGCGTAGGGTGCAGGGACATAGACATCCACTGGGAGAAGAGGGGAGAACCAGAGACAAGTGGGATCTCCAAGTATGTGATGGAAGCTCCAGTGCTCCCTGTGCCCCCTCTCCCCCTCCTCCCTACATCAGCAAGAACAAAACTCATGGGGAGACTAGGAAGGCCCATCAGAATCTACAGACAGAATACTGGACAAAGAAGCAGGAGACCTGGGGTCAGAGCACCTGAGCCAACGGGATCACGGAGCCGAGCCTCAGGCAGGGCTTGGAAGTGAGCAGAGAATCGCCGGGGGTGCCGCAGGGGGCCTGCTGACGCTTCCTTCCCTCTTCCCACACTTCGGAGGGCAGACAAGGCCTAGAAGGTGTGCATGAGCCTGGAAGTTTCTGCTTGGAAGCTGCAAGGGCCTGAGAGTGACTCAGAAACTACGGATGTTCTCGAGGCTGATGGGTTCATATAGATTGGACAAGCAGCTCTCTCCGTGGGCTGCGAAACCACAGGATGGGCTGTGACCACTCTCCAGGAAAGAGCCATACACTGCAAAGGGCTTTCTGCCCTCTGAGTCTTAACGCAAATACAGACTCGACTCCCTTTGATACAGAATTGCCTCTGGGGATACAGCAGGCCTCCACAGTGACCCTTCTCCTAGAATTCCCCTCAGTGAACACAGCACTTTGGTTTTTAATACCAGCAGCAGTAACGACAGCCGTTTTCAGAGGATTGCTTATGGGCCAGGAGTTGTGTTAAGAATGGTATGTGTAGTGGGGAGGGGTGGGAGGTTGGGGGAGCCTGGTGGTGGGTATTACGGAGGGCACGTATTGCATGGAGCACTGGGTATGGTGCATAAACAATGAATTCTGTTACACTGAAAAGAAATTTAAAAATAAAAAAATTTAAAATTTAAAAAATTAAAAAATTAAAAATAAATTAAAAAAAAAAGAATGGTATGTGTAATATATAATCATTTCATCCTTGCAGCAACCCTATAATTTTGCCCACTTGAGAAATAAGGACTCTGAGGCCTAGGGAGATAAAGTAACTTGGCCACATTACACAGCCAGTAAGTGGGAGAGACAGGCTCTGAACTCGGGTTTGCAGGCCCCAGAGCCTGTGTTTTAACCACATTTTGATGCTATAGTGGCCATCTTCCTGTACCAACATCACCTTCTTCCAGGAAGCCCTCCTTGGTGCTCCCTTCCTCCACACAAAAGTCCTCTCTCCATTCTCTTCAGTCTCATAGCATACCTTTTTGTACTATTCCTTGGATATCTCTCTTGTACTACTTTGGAGGTATTTCTTTCCCAGCCTCTCCCTGAGAGTTCAGTCGCTGTGATTAGGTGTTGGAGGGGGAATGACCTACACTAAACAGACTCACAAGAGATGGATTGATAAACCTGGAATGCAGTGTATTAATTGACACTGAGAAATGAAACCGCCCAGCAGACGGGAATCCTGAGGCTGACTGGTCAGCACAATCTCTTTCAGGAAGGATAGACTTTTGGGAAAGGAAATCAATACCTGAAGGTTCTTTGTTTGGTACAAAGTCAGAGTGAAGGGAGTTGATGGATTGACACTTAGGTAAAGCCTGACACACGCGTCTAAGCTTCCTACCTGCCGAAGGGTCATGATATCCAAGGCAGGGAGCCCTACCAGTGTCCTCTTGTCTGGAGAGTGCTGGATTTTTCTGGGTCCTAGGAAGAGCCTACCTTTCTGGCTCCATTTATCATGACTGTGCCTACCTTTTCTGCTAGCTTGTTTGTTTAGAAAATTTCTCCATACTTGAGAGAACTGAACCGGAACTTCCCATTGAGACCCACTGAAGAGGAAGAATCAGAACCGCTCTGGCCCTTGGCAGAGCCCTGGGCTACGTGGCGTGAGTTCTTCTTCACTCTGCTTTGCAACAGAGGGACAACCGAAGGCAAAAAAGCATGGAAGCCAGACAGCCTGGGTCTGAATCCCGGCGCATCAGTTTCTCCCTCTCAAGGCTGGAAATAATAATAGCCCCGGCCTCATCGTTTGTCAAGAGAGCACTGCAAGTTAGTACATGTGAAGTGCTTAGAACAGTGTCTGGCATCTGGTAAGCACTCGATACTTGTTAGCGATGCTTAATAATTCATTTTATAGATGAAAACACCGAAGCCCAGAGAGAGAAAAGGTCAACTAAGATCATACAGCCAGTAAGTGGCGAAGCGATCATTCAAAGCAAACAGGGTCCCTTTGAGTGCCAAGGTTTTGCCTCAAGTCGGTTTCTTATCCTTCATCCTGCAAAAGGATCTCAAGAGGAGCTTGTTTAAACACGCAGATACCCACCCACCAGCCCAGGTGACATTGAGAAGGATGAAACTAATAAGGTCTGGCGAGCACCTGGAGGAACCTGGGAGGTAAGTAGGAACCATCCCTTTGGAAATAGGGTTGGCAGTTTCTAACGGAGGGAGAACCCACTGATGGAATCCGCCAGGGTCAGCCAGGGGAGAGAACCGCTGCATGTGTGGTTTGTCACGGGGAGGTGGCCTTACTCATCGAGGCAGCTGGGTCAGCACTCTTGCAGAACTGTTGTCTCTGCTTCTCAAGTTGGAGCTTGAACGCCCTGAGCAGGCAGCCGAGAACAGAAGGAGGGGGAGATCAAGGAACAGGCTGGAGCCCCTATCGGCTCTAACTGGAACCCCACAAGGATGGACTGAATCCCAGAAGCTCATGCCAGGTTTGTTGCCTCTGTCACTGAGGACGGGGCTGTTCTGCAGGAGCCAGAATCCTTCACCGCCAGCTAAACACGGACGCACCAGGCTCCTTCCTCCCCTCAGGAGGAGGAAACAGCTGCTCCTTCCTGCCCACGAAGTGTGTCAGCCGATCAGCCACAACATGTGTGAGCTACAGAATGGCTTCCCTTCAACCCGCCAAATCCCCTTAGGAATCCCCCTCGTGTCTCCCCTAGCCAGAAACACATACGGAAGGGAATTCGGTGTAGCCACCACACCTACCCAGGATCAGGCAATCCCACCCTCAATATTTACCCAAGAGAAATGAGTGCATATGTTTCCCAAAAGACATGTTCACAGCAGCTTTCTTCACAATAGCCCCAAACTAGAAACAACTCCATGCCCACTGATAGGAATATGCATAAATACACTGCTCCCAATTTGCACAATGGATACCGCTTTGCAATAAACGAACAAACTATTGGTACGCACCACACAGATGAGTTTCACAGATATGATGTGGAGAAGAAGAAACCGGACACAAAGGGATGTTATATGATGTACAATTCTATTTGTGTGAAGTCCAAGGGCAGGTAAAACCAATTGGTAGTGACAAAAACCAGCATGGTGGCTGATTCGTGCCAGGAGGGGAGAGGTGGGTGAATCACCATCAGCACCTGATGGAGCCCTTGGGGTCCCTGGGAGCGTCCTGTGTCTGGATCTAGGAAGTCATTATATAGTTCTCTTCCTACGTGAAAATCCACTGGGCTACACACTTAGGTTGTGTGCCCTTTACTGAATTATGATATTCCTTCATTTCAAAGGCAATGCAGATTCCTGGCCCCGCCCCTAGAGATACCTGCCGGTTCTGATGCCTGTCAAGGACCACTCCTGGGAAGATGGCTCTGAGGCTCATGTCTTCCGTTTGCTCCCCATTCTTTATACCCAGTCATCTCTGAATTCATCCCCAAACCAGCTTTTCCAAGGACAGAGAACATCCATCTTTGATCCTACTTCTCTGGGACTTGAAAAAGCAATTCCTGTTCAAAAAGTCACCCCAGGTGCTGGACTTAATCAAACAAAGTCCCTCGGAGAAAGGGCATTGGGAGGCATGTTAGCAATCTCTGGGAGTTGAATTGCTCTTGGTTTCCAGATGCCAAGCAGATTAATGGTTTCCCACTTATCTGGACCGTTCCTTTGGGAAGTGCCAGGAATGGGAACTTCCTTCCTTTTACACATTTCCACATCGGGAACACGGGGACACCATTCTACCATCCTCTCCCGGCAGGAACGGGCCCAGCACAGCTGCCTCCATCTTGAGAGGCGGAGTCCTTTAAGGACTGGAGGTCCTCTCTCCGCGATGGGGAGGCATTCCCCCTGGAGAAGCTCTTGAAGGTCAGAAGAGTCCTGGACACAAATGGCCCAAGCTTCTGCACACCTCAAAATGAGGATAATTCCCTTTCTTCCCATTTGAAACCCAGCCGTACTGTAGAACAGATGGCACCCATGTGCCCAGGTGCCTGGGTTCCCCTTCGAGCCTCAGAGCACGTGGGTCATGTGATGCTGCATCCTGGCAGAGGAAGGGAAGAGACAGAATAACCCCGCGGGTTTTCACCGTTCTCTCCAGCTGGCCAAACTAAGCACTTCCCCAAGCCCTCCCTGAGCACCTACCCCACCAGCTGCAAGGGCTGCTGCTAAAGCCCTCCGGGAGGTCTGGTTTCAGAATCCCCGGGGAGAAGCCCATCCCTCCCAGAGGTAAGCACAGGGACATCACCGGCTGCCCATCAGCGCACACCCCATAGGTAACTGGGCTCACGGGAAGTGATACCAAAGTGACAAATTAAGCAGTTATGCTCCAGCCCAGCCCCTGAGCCAGCGAGAGAGGCAGCGGTGGCATAGGGAGACCCAGACTCCACTTTGCAGTCAGAGGCCTGAGGCTTCTAGAAGAGCAGACATAGGCTAAGTGTCCTTTCTGTGCCGTGTCACCCTGCCACCAGATGACAAGTCAGCTGAGGAGTCTCCCTTCCATCTACCAAAGCCAGGCAGCCCGAGAGCAGCCTTCACCCGCTGTGACTGGGACTCCTTGTAGCTGACCTGCCTCAGCCAGCCTGTAAGCCCTATTAATGAGCCAAAGAAAGGCCTGAAGTCAAACTGGGAAACAAAGAGATCCAAAGCAAATAATGGGATTGGAGGGATGTTGACAAATGGGGCTCCGAGAAGCAGGACTGGCAGATTGAGCCAGAAAGAACAGCAGGAGCGAACTGATACCCGCTGAGCTCTGCGCATGGCTCAGTTTACACCTGGTCGTGCTGCTGGACTGGGTCTGTGGTAGGTCTGGATAGTTCAGGCTCTGGGCTCAGATGGGATGCACAACTGTAGGCTATGCGCCTATAGTTCCCTGGGACCCAGGACCGGAAGGGTGAAGGGTGAAGGGCTGCAATTAACCCCAACCCATCAACTCAGAGCCAGGACTGAGGCTGCCTCACCCCTGCAGAGAGTGTCCAAGGAGGCTGGACCCTGACCCCGAGGCAAGACTGGGGGGTGCCTGGGACCAATCCCCGGAGCACTGACTTAACAATGCTTTCTGGAAAGACATAGTCAGGAGGCGGCTATGCCCTGAGACATTTGTCCTGATTCTTCAAGAGAGGAGACTCCAGGAAAAGGAAAGAACGTCACTGTCTTGGGACTTTTGCTAAAGAGCTTTGGTATCAGCAAGAAGAGAGCTGTTCTTCTCTCAGCCCTGACAGGATCTGCCCTGCCGGGAAGAGGCAGCCAGCACCAGCAGAAGAGCAAACACCAATGCGTGTGAGACAGGATATCCTCTCAGGGGTGCGTTTGGGAGCCGCTGAGCCCGGGGAGTCAAAGGTTGCTGTGATCTCTGCCCCAGACTGGGATGTCCACCCCTCTGCCAGGAGCCTCCCTAGGACTGTGGACTGTGACACACTCTCCCCTACCACCGTGGTGACCGTGACCGAGACCATGACCGGTGACCTTGATAGTGGATGAGTGCCTCCTCTCTTAGCCCCCTCCTCCACCGGGAAAGGGGAATGACATTGCACTGTGCCTCCTCCCAGAACAGCAGGAGATTTCGGAGCCCCTTATTCTGAGTCTGCATAGCACTGTCCCCTGTGCCCTCTGCCATCCACAGGGCAGGCACTGAGTGAGGGCCTCCCGGGGGGAATGGCTTTAGGGCTGAGATGCCGGGGTGTGGGGCGTATGGAGGACTGAAAGGTGGCCCAGGCAGGGGGAGCGCCAGGCAAGCTGTTACCTAGTGCCCCTCAGGCAGGCTGCCTGAGGCTCCCTGGGAAGAATTGTCACTCTCCATTTATTCAAGCGATCTGAAACTGTGAACAGGCCACACGGCTGGCTGGCTTCGGGGCCTGGCTCCTCCTCAAGGGCACCAGGCCCTCTGTGCCTCCACCCCCCTCCCCCGCCCCTGGGTCCCACAGGAGGCCCCTGGCTTTGCCCCTTCCTGCCTTATCCCTCCCCAACTCCTACTCATCCTTCAGAGCAAGCCTCGTGTATAACTTCCTGAGCCCCAGGACGACGCACTGTGGCCGGTACTCTTTTACCGAACTGCTCCTTGCTTGTAATTACATATTTGTGTTTGGGATGACTTGATTTCTGAGTTCTCCCCCTACCGCTCAATTGTGTAAACATTCGCCAGCACACAACGGGGCGGGGTTGGGGTGGGGGACGGGTAGGGCTGTAGTCACTCAACAGCCATTTATAGGTCCAGGGCCACAGGACAAAACTCCCTGTTCTCACGGAGTTTACAGTCTGGTGAAAAGAGACAGCCAATAAATAATAAACCCAGGGGTGCCTGAGTGGCTCAGTCATTAAGCGTCTGCCTTTCTCTCAGGTTGTGATCCTGGGCTCCTGGGATGGAGCTCTGTGTGTTGGACTCTCTGGTCCGCAGGGAGCCTGCTTCTCCCTCTCCCTCTGCTGTTCCCACTGCTTGTGCGCTCTTGCTCCCTCTGTCAAATAAATAAAATCTTTTAAAAAATAAAATAAAGTTAATAAATAGATAACTTAAAAAGCATGTTGGCAAGTTAGGAGTACTGTGGAAAGAAAGAAAAAGTAGGGCAGAGTGGGGTGCCAGGTGAGCGCATGAGGCACAGGATTAAGTGTTGGGGGGTGCAGGGTTGGGCTCACAGAGAAGGAGCACCCCCAGAGCCTTAGAGAAAGGAAGGACTTGGCAGCAGAGGGCTGCTGGTCACTGCCCCATCTCCAGCCCCTGGCCCCATGTTTGGCTCCCAGTTGCCATTCGAGAAATTACTGAGCAGGAGTATAGATGGGTGGATGGATAAGCCAGTCTTTGTTTAGCTATGTTTAATGTCCAGCCAAGACACTGTTATCTGGCCCTAGGGGACTGTGGCGGTCCTTATGGTTGACCCTCTCCCCAAATCTCTTCCCCTCCCACTGCTCAGCCGTCATGTGACTCAGGGTCTGATCTTGGCCCTCAGGGCTGCCCTGATGGATCCAAGAGAGTGGAGGTATAAGGAGTTTCGCTCAACCCAGCTTGGGTGGAGTTTTCCAAAAACTCAACACTGGCCCTTTCTTCCACCCCCACTGTGTGCCGCCAAGACCCCTCACCAGACACCTTTTCCCTTTTTGTCAAGGTCATGGAGGAGTCTCCCCAGTTTCGTGTCCTCTGTGTACCACCCAGCATAGGCTCCTTGACCCTCAGGACCACCCTGTGATGTATGTATCACCCCCATTTTAGAAACAAAGAATCAAGTCCTGCAGAAGTGAAGGAATTCAAGCTCAGTGTAGGTGTTGAAATACATCTCGTCCAAAAACTTACCTCTGAAGCTGTGACCAGCTGCTGGTCACAGAAGGGAGAGGATGGAACCTTCCCCTGAAGGGAGATGGAGAGAGGGTCCTGAGGTCCCCCATGGGCTGTGGAAGAGGCCACAGGTCCCAGAGTCTCAGCCCCTCCCACCCGGGCCCTCGAGGGTCTGCTCTCCCTCCACCGGCAGGCTGGCATCTTCTCATTTCTTAGGTGGGTCCTGCCTCAGGCAGGAAATTCCTCTTTTTTTAATTTTAAATTCTAAATTATTAAAGAGGTAATAGATGGCCCAGGGTTTTAAGAAACAAACAGCACAAAAGGTTACATAGTAGAAAGTAAGTCTGCCATCATCTGGGGGCAGGCTGGTTGCGGTGGGTATGCAGGTGGGGACATCTCCATTACTCAAGTGCACAGATCCCTCTGATGACCCTGGGATGCCAGGTCGGTCCTCTGGCTGGATGCTGCTGCAAAACCAGCCCTTCCATCTCACCTCCCGCAGAGTCTCTCTGATACAGAATTCTGGGCTGCTTATGTTACCTGTTTTGTTTATGTCCTTCCAGAGGTAGCCTCTGTCTGCCTGTGTGTGTGTATAATTAGATAAATTTCATCCCACGGGGTTTGACACATTGTTCTGCCCCTTGCCTTGCTGTAACTTAATATCTCTGCTAGGTTATTGTTCCTTATAAGAACACACACACTTCCTTCATTCTTCTTTTTCTTTTAAGCGGGCTCCACATCCAACGTGGGGCTTGAACTCACAATCCTGAGGTTCTACTGACTGAGCCAGCCAGGAGTCCCTTCATTCTTTTTGATGACTGCTTATGGATGTACTGAAAGGTATGTACTTGGGGCTTCTAGGTGGCTCAGTCACTTAGGTGTCCAACTCTTGGTTTTGGCTCAGGTCACCATCTCAGGGTTGTGAGATCAAGCCCCACGTTGGGCTCAGTGCTCAGTGTGGAGTCTGCTTGAGATTCACCTTCCCTTTTCCTTCCCACTGCTCCTTCCACTACTTGCATTCTCTCTCTCTCTCTCCCTCAAAAAAAAAAAAAAAAAAAAAAGTAAATCTAGGGGCCAAAAAGCATATTCATTTTCAATTTTTAAAAAGATCTTATTTATTTATTTATTTATTTGACAGAGAAAGAGAGAGAGAGAGAGAGAAAGAGAGAGAGAATGAATGAGGAGAAGCAGGGGGAATGTCAGAGGAAGAGGGAGAAGCAGACTCCCCACTGAGCAAGGAGCCTGATGCAGGGCTCAATCCCAGGACCCTGGGATCATGACCTGAGAGACACCCAACTGACTGAGCCACCCAGGCACCCCTCAGTTTGATAGCTGCTGTCAAACTGTCTTCCAAAATGGTCAGACCAATCAACAGTCCCTCCCTTAGTGAATGAATGCCTCTTGTTCCCACCCTGGAGAGGCAAGAAATGCATAGCCCCGCTTCGGAGGGCACGGAGGAGGGAGGACTGGCCTGTCTTATTACCCTCATCATTAATAAGATTGAGGATCAGAGTGGTAAGAGGAAGGACTTTGGGGTCAAACAGTACAAGACTCGAGTCTAGGCTCTATTACTTACCTGCTGTGTGCTTCAAGTAAATGCCTTAACCCATGGACCACAGTTTGCCAACATATGAAGTAGAAATTAAAAATCAGGGGCACCTGGATGGCTCAGTTGGTTAAGTGTCCAACTCTTGATTTCAGCTTAGGTCATGTTCTCAGGGTCGTGAGGTTGAGCCCCACGTCTAGCTCTGTGCTGGGCATGGAGCCTGCTTAAGACTCTCTCTCCCTCTCCCTCTCCCTCTGCCCTGCCCCTAGCTTGCATGCTCTCTCTCTCTCTCTTAAAAAAAAAAAGTTAAAATTAAAAAAAATAAATTAAAGATCATATGAATTTCACAGAGTCATTATAGAGTCAATAACAGGGGCAGTTGGGTGGCTTAGTTGGTTAAGCATCTGCCTTTGGCTCAGGTCATGATCCCACAGTCCCGGGATCAAGTCCCACTTTAGGCTCCAAGCTTAGCGGGAGTCTGCTTCTCCCTCCCTCTCCCTCTGCCTGCGTTTCCGCCTGCTTGTGCGCGTGCTCTCTCTCTCTCTCTCTGTGTCAAATAAATATATAAAATCTTAAAAAAAAAAAAAAAGAGTGAAGGTAAATCAGTTCTGGAGATCTGCTGTACAACACATTGTCTATAGATAATGTCACTGCACTACACCTTTAGAAATCTAAGAAGGTAAGTCTCATGTTAAATGCCCTTATCACAATAGAATGAAAAGAATTGGTTAATGTAGACACTTTGACCCCAAGATGAAAAAAAAAAAGTAAAAGGGCCAATAGAAATTCCATATACATAAAGCTTCCTGTATAGTGCCTGGCACACAGTGGGAGCTTAATAAATGAGATTTAACTTTTTTAAAGCTTTTATTTATTTATTCGACAGAGACAGCGAAAGAGGGAACAGAAGCAGGGGGAGTGGGAGGCAGAGGAGCAGGCTTCCCCGCTGAGCAGGGAGCCTGAATGCAGGGCTTGATTCCATGACCCTGGGATCACAACCCAAGCCAAAGGCAGACGCTAAATGACGGAGCCACCCAGGAGCCCTGATAATTAATTGTTGTAGTGGGCAGATTTCTGAATCGGTGTGTCCCCTTTGTCCATGAAGGGCTTTGATCTGCATTCGCCTCCTGCAAGCCCCAGAGAAACACTGAACACAGGAGCAGGGAGGGGCATAAGGTGGGTCACAAGGCACCCGGTCAGGGGAGTCTCGAGAAGCCATCTGGCGGGACTGGTTCAGGCCTCGAGAAGGTGGTAGCTGATAGGGCAGGTGGTGTGGAGGAAGAAAAGCGGACCAGGAGGTCGAGTTAGATTGTGGCCTAAGATAATTCAGTTTCTCCTAAAGTGGGCAGGGATATACAAGATGATCTTCAGGGAATTTTTATACTATTAATTCTTTTTTATTTTATTGTACATTGAAAAATATAACCAACACATTTAACAGATGATTCCCCGGGGACTCTTACTTAGGATAATGCTAGAGTAGGCGTTTGAATGTTTAAAAAGTGAGTTGATTTAAATTTAAATTTAAAGATTAAGTAAATCACAGTACATGATGTGTGGGCCACCGTTAGCCCCCGAATCATCACAGTGATACATTAATGACTGAAGTTCTTGAAATACTGACACACAAAGCCAGTGATGGGATTTAGCACAAGTTCTGGAAGCAGACAGCCAGCAGTTCAAGTCCCGCTCTGCTATTTACCCTATAGGCACGTGGGCTAACCGTCCCCTACCCCCTGGGGGGTGTCGGATTCCTAATCTGTAAAATGGAGGTATGTTCATTTTTTACGCACAGGGTCGTCAGTGAAGATTCAGTGAAACTCCATGCATGACTCACCTCACAGCCTGAAATGTAGTAAACACCTAACAAATGGGTCACTGTAATTATTAAACACCTAATAAAAGTGATCATTCTAATTATTACAGTGAAATTAGGCTAGAGAGTTTTAACTTTATTTTATAAGCAATAATAGAGGTTTTGTTTTTATAGAATTCATCCTGTTGTGAAAATAATATTTCAATATTAACAAAGAAGATGCTTAAACAAAAAGGAAAACCACTCGTCCTCCCAACCTGAAATAATTTCCATTTTTGCATATTCTCTTCCAGACTTTGTCAACATGAATACTTACTGTTCATGGTTGCAATCACAGTGTTCATGCAAATTTCATATCCTGTTTTTTCTCAACAAACATGATATTATAAACATTTTCCATGCTTCTGCATATTCTCTATAATTATCATTTTTGTGGCTGCATAATATTGCATTGACTGGATGAGCCATGGTTTTCTTAACCATCTCCCTGCCTGAAAAAATGTGGGAGAATAAGGCCAGTGGCATGCCGGCAGCTTTCTTCATCTATTGAACTATGCTCTTAAGATCAGTTCCCAGAAGTGAGATTAATGGGTCAAAAGGTAATAATATTTTTGAGGCTCTTGTTACATTTTACTAGATTGTTTTGCAGAGTTTTGCATGCTTCTTCCAAAGATGTTGGAACACAGACTTCATCCAACCTTGCCAGCACTGAGTGATGGTGTTTATGAATTCTGCTAATTGAATAAGTATAAATCGCTATCCCGAGACTGCCTTTATTTCCATCTCTTTGATCATGAACAGGTTGAACTATTTTTCTGAGTATTTGTTTACTCTGCTTATCCTCTTGGGTGAGGTAGCTGTCCCCATCCTTCACCTGTTTATCTGTTGACATCTTAAGGCTTTTCTTACTCATTTGAGGGCTTCGGGATTCAGAGACATGAATCATTTGGCTGGCCAGATTTGGCCACGGGAGGCTTCTGAGCAGTGGTCATAGGATCAAAATTACACCTTGGGGGATTAACATTGAGATTAACCGAGGTGAGTGGGCTGAGAGACAGAGAAATCTGTTAGCAGGCTACTGCAGAAGCCCAGACTGGGCCGTGGTGGTGGGAATAAGGAGGGGTCCATGTCCCCTGTAGTAGGACTTGTGGCTCTCTGCTCTGCCTCCCACTATACCCTTCACACACACGTGCCCTCCCTTGCCGATTCAGTGGTTTCAGCCCACAGAATTTAAGGGGAAGGGAATTGTTCTGTCCTGTCCATTCACGGTATAAATGAGAAAAGTGCTGCCCACAGAGAATCACACAGGGAAGTCATGCCATAAGCATCCTTTCTCCTCTGGTGTCTCCTGGAGTGAGGGGAAGGGTTGGAGAATCAGTGCAAGGGTGGAAGGGGGTCATTGTGGGAGCCTTTCAACCCCAAATCTGAATTTCCAGACTCATAGAGTCTAAAGCAACTCATCTAATACCAGGTGGGGCTTCCCAAAGCTTCCCAAAGCCCACTCTCTGTCTCAGACTTGCTCGCTCTGCTGGACACCCAACTGGACCAACACCACCTTGCGCCATGCTTATTTCTAAGACCTCGGTCTGGTAGGTCAGCACTATCTGCCGAATGCCTGCTCTGAATCAAGGCTGTGCCAGGTGCATGAAATAAAGTCAAAGAAAATGTGGACCCTGCGCTCGGCAAGTCACAGTCTAGTGTGGAAGGGAGGCTCTCATCACCAGGAGGGAAACTCCGGCACACACAAGAGGACCCAAGTTTCTAACCAACAGGCCTTTAGGGAGCCAAAATTAGGACTGTTGGTCAAGAGGGTGTGGAGCTTCGTGAAACAAGGAAAGAGTCACACAGACTTGGATTCAGAGCTTGGTTCCACAACTTCCTAATCATGTCGGCTATGATGAAGTCACATGACGTCTCACCTTGGCTGCCCCTGAATCTGACATTTGCAATGTTAGAAGGAAGCACAGGCACTATAAGTTGGGAAGCTTCTCCTCACTCCACCGGCCCATGCCAGGCAATTCCTGTCTTTCCACACCAGCATTGTTCCTTTGCATCCTTCAAAGGAACCTGACATTGGAAAAACTAGGTTCAAATTTAGAATGATCTAACTCCATGGAGTTCTATACAGAAACACAGCCACGTCCTCTTGTCTTCCCAAACATAGCTCCATCCCAAACATGGTGCCTCATGTGTATCCTACGTGGGACTAGCCTATCCACATGTCCAAGCTCCGACCACCCCTCACAAACAGCTGCCCCTCAGCCATCCTTTGATTAGGGGTGCCCATACTGGCAAAAAGGTAGATGGGAGAAGATGCCCCCAGAGGCCCTGGCAGTAGACTAGGGCCATTTGAGAAAGGAGTCCAGAACTCTGGATACCCACAGTATGGTCTAGAAGGGGAATGCAGGCTCCCAGAGGGCATAACCCCTTGGTTGCAGGAACTTCATGCCCCAAGGAGGGATGCTGGTTGGGGGAAGTTGCAAACAAACTCTATTTTTTTCTTCCATAACCCTCTAAAGCATGGGACCCAGGGCAAGAAGGATATAAGAGTAATATTACCTCTCTGAGTAATCTCCATCTGTAAAAAGGGGATATTAATAGGCCCTCCCCCATAAAGCTGCTCGGAATGTTAAATGAGCCAATACCCATAAGTTCATGACATGAAATAGTTCACAAATGCCAGTAACCATTATAAATAATACAAATGGACAGAGACCCTAGAAACCAAGCACAGAAGGAGAAAACAAGTCCTGACCCCCCTACCCTTTAAACTACTTTGGTTTCTGTCTTCTTCCCTTTTGGAAAGCAGCCGTGTTCAGTGTGGGAGGGTTCTGGGTGAAAAGTGCAGCCTCTCCTTCTCTGCTACCCCTCCCCCACCATTGCCAGCAGGCCCTGAAAGGCTCAGGGGGCTCGGGAAGTCCCTAGAAATTCTGACCTGCCCCTGGGGCCTCTCATCACACCCCCAGAGCTGGGAAGGGGGTGGGGAGCAGCATGAAAAGGAATCTGGTTGAGGGCTGCATTTCAGTAGCCTCTGATTCTAGAGTCACCACAGAGAAACGAGGATGGCAAAAAGGAACGGCTCTGCAGGACCTTCAAGAAAGAGTACTACGGAGGGGCGCCTGGGTGGCTCAGTGGGTTAAAGCCTCTGCCTTCGGCTCAGGTCGTGATCTCAGGGTCCTGGGATCGAGCCCCACATCGGGCTCTCTGCCTGGCGGGGAGCCTGCTTCCTCCTCTGTCTCTGCCTGCCTCTCTGCCTACTTGTGATCTCTGTCAAATAAATGAACGAAATCTTAAAAAAAAAAAAAAAAAAAAAAAGAAAGAAAGAAAGAAAGAAAGAAAGAAAGAAAGAGTACGGAGTCCCAGCTGCTCCTTTCCATGATGGGGATCCTGACGTCCAGGGAGGAGAGAGGTCTGTCCCAGGTTACACAGCGGCCGTGTGGAGGCAGGCTCAGGGGAGAACTGGACTTCTAGTTCAGGCCCAGATAGCATTGACCACACAGGGCAGCCCTGGTCTGTGCTAGGGGAAGGCAGAGATGTGGTTGGAGACACACACATGGAATAGGAGGTTACAACTAAAAACTGACTCCCAGACCCAGCTTTGCTTGTCAGTACACATGCACCCTTAGGTCCCCACTTTGCTCTCCCCGCTAGATGCGACATCGGTTTCTGCAGGCTGCTGTGAGGCTGAAAGAGAAAATCAATAGTAATATTATTAGGGTTTGTTGAGCACAGGGTCAGTGTTCTGTTAGGTTCTTTCTCCTTTTATCTCATTTAATCCCCAGATCTCCCCCCCCCTCCCCCCCGTGAGCTGGGAACTAGTACTGCCCTCCTCCCATCTTCTGGATGAGAAACCTGGGGCTTAGAACAGCTGAACACCTCTCCCAAGGTCATCGAGCTAGCCCAGTGAGCTGCAGAGCCAGCGCAGGAACCTGCCAACACCCCGCACTCTTGACCACTGAGCCACCCCCACCTCACCTGCTGCCAAGTGTCCTACACGATGGCTTTGCCAAGTAGGTGTCAAAAAGGGTCAGGGAAATTCCATGGACTTTCTGGGTGGGGTCTCCCAGAGGAAAGAGGAGCCCTGGCGCCACAGTGAGAGTAAGAGTGATGTTAATAAGCAGAAAATCATAGAGGAAGCCACGCCTTGACTAATCTGTGCCAATATCCTGTCTCTTCTACATGACCTCCTTTCCAAAGCCCACTGTTTTCCACACAACGGATCCTTCCCCTTCTCAGGGAAAATCCATCCATCCCATCAGCCCAATTCCGAAGAGCCTTTGCTTCCCTTGGGGCTGCAGATTCGCCTATCGCCACCAGAGGGCAGGACAGCTCTGTGGCCAGTCCTGAGCACCCGGCAGCCCCGGAGACTGGCCAACTGTGGCCTGGCAGGGATGGACCCGGTTGCCCTATGACACAGCCATCCATTACATCTTGCCATCAGCTTACTCGCTGAGATGTCAAAACATCTAACTGCGGAAGCAAAACCCATGTTCACACGCGGTGTCTGATTCTCCGGGGGCAAAGATCTTTAAGAACCTCCGTAAGGACAGTAAGAACATAGTTAACCACCGCAGAGAGGGGTCAGAACTTCATTTCCCTAAGCATTTTCTCAAATCTGGAGTGGCTGGAGAGTTACTGAAGCCTGAGGAATATGTCCCCACTGTACAGATGAAGAGACTGAAGCACCGGTCGGAACGGGGAATGATTTACTTAGGGTCACCTGGGGAACGCAGGTCTTCAGACCCGGGGTGGGGAGAGCTGCTTCCAATTCCCTGCCCACCTGGAGGCGGGATGGGGGCAGGGGTTGATGCAGGTATGGATAGGGAGAGGAACAAGTGGTCAGAATGCTCTATGGGGAAGACCAAAGGCATTGTGGTATTTCCTGTAAAGCAACCACCCACCCGCCCCACCACCTACCCCCGTCCATCCGTGCATCCATCCACCCCGAAGGGTTCATTGAGCAATTGCTGGGGCCACAAAGATGGATGAGAGGAGTTTCCTGCCCTCAAAAAGCCGGCAGTCTAGTAGGGGAAAGTGGTGAGTCAGCAGATAATTATAGAAAACAGCGTGCACGCCTGAACAATGGGATAGGAGCAGAGGGGTCTGTGACCCTCTGGGGTACACTCAATTTGGAGCTGTCCCCTGGGGCTCCCAAGGCCTCGGATTATTGGCAGGGGCATCCCTTCTCTGCATCTCACCCCCGATGGGGGATCCCGTCCCTTCTTTGGGAGCTGGCCTGTGTCCGGGACCCGGGGTCCCCCCACCCCTCCCAGAAGATCGCGGGCCCGGGGAACCGATGACAGCACACCTGAGTCAGCCCGCCGCCCACCCGCCCCTCAGCGTCTGTCTCCGCATCTTGTGATATTTCGCTCCCCGGGAGCCAGCCCCACTGCGCTCCGGAGGCAGCTCGGCAAACAAACCCAGCGACAGATTGTGCCGCGGCTCATTCCGGGGAAGGACGCCAAATCCCACCCTGCTACCCCCAACACTCCCTCCCCGCCGCCCCCTCCAGGCCCTCCTCCCAGGCGCGGGGCCTCGGCAGGGTGGGTCCCAGTAAACGCTGGGGCCTGTGGCTGCCTTCGAGAGATGGGAGGGGGCTGGAGCCGCAGAGACGCGGCTCTCGGCTCCTACCTCTCGGAGCGGCAGAGGCGCGGGAGAGGACGTTAGGGGCGGACGGAGCCCTGGAGGGGCAGACGATACACCAGCAGGGGGCGCCTGAGCGTCCAGGTGCAAGACGGCCGGAGCCTGCGGGAGAAGTGGGGTGGGGTGGGGTGGGGGTGAGGCGGGGAGGGACACAGACACCGGGAGAGAGACAAGAGACGCAGAGACGTAGAGTCCGAGAGCAGAGAGCCACAGGACGGAACGGAGGCGACGGGGACAAGGAGAGACAGTGAGAGAGAGTGATAGAGTCAGGCGCATCAAGATAGGAAATGACAGGGAGAGGAGAGAGGAAGGAGGGGAGAGAGCGGGAAAGAACGGGGCGGGAGGTGGAGCAGAGAGACCGAGACTACAAATATGAATAGGGGTGGGGGAAGAAAGTGAGAGAAATCGAACGAGAGCCAGAGAAGCACGAGAGACCACGAGTGGAGCAGAGAATGAATGGGAAAGAGTAACCGGCATTTATACAGCGCCGACTGTCTGCCCGGTGCCGTGCTGGACTCAGGCAGCGACAGGGGAGGAGGAACCAGGGGGCGAGGCAACGGGGCTAGGGGTTCCTTTTCTGTGCTCCCGGGAGCGGCCGCCCGGGGCTCTCGCGCTTCCTCGGGTGAGGCTGCGCGCAGATGGCCCTGGCCTGGGCTGCACGCGCCGCTCCCGCAGCTCCAGCCCTGCGGGTGCCACAAGGCCGCCGTCCCCGAAGCGCCTTCCCCCAGGGCTCCGCGCCTGTCCGGAGCCGCGGCGGCTCTGAGGGCCGGATGCCCGGCGCCCTGGGCTGGGTCTCGGCCGGGGTCACCGTCACCGCCGCCTTTGTACGGAGACGCTTAGGTCACGAGTCGTTTGGCATCGCCTCGAACGCGGCCGCGAGAGGCAGGAGGGACCCCGACGAGATCAGAATGCACCCCTCTTTTGGAGGAAGAAGCAGCTCGAGTGAAATCAACCGTCTCCTCCCCACGCGGGAGATGAGATATTCCCTTTAGGACACATCACACATACACATAAAAATGCACACACTCGCGCTCACACCCAAACTTGCACCCGCTCACCAGGGCGTTAAGGGGCACACGCACACACCCGGGCACATATCCCCTTGCCACCCATCCCAAGCTCACTCGCGCCAAACTCTCGAACACCTCACGGTTCCCACCCGTGCAGACACGCACGCTGGTGGGCACTCAGCGGCTTACCCATTCACACACTCACGTGCCCTCCCCCTTCCGCGGGCCCGTTTAAAAGGTCGCGCGCAAGCACTCTAGAGTCACACCTGCACGAGGGTCCTTGTGCGCGCGTGCAGGCTCTTAGGCACTCAACCTTGCACACGCAAACTCTTGCATATGCTATTCTTAGAGTCGTGCACATTCTGGGCTTGGGGTCTGGGAACGGAAGGAAAGGTGGAATCTAAGGGAGAGAAACGGTGGAGGCCTGGACATTGGCGCCGGGGACGCGGCAGAAGGGGGAGGTGACCCAGGAGACCATCTCCTCCGGGAAAGTTGGGAGGGGGAACTGGCCAAGTCCACGAAGCTCCCTCACACTACTGCACCGTCCCCCCCACCCCGCCCCCGGAGAGGATTTCTCTCGAAGCGTGGCTCCGCGAAGGCAATCGAACAGCGTCCTCCGGGTTCCCCAAGGAGGGGAGGGGGCCGGGCTGGAGGGGGCTAGAGAGCCGCTCCCGCCTCCTAGTGGCCAGGAGAGGGTTAAGCCGGCTAGCTAGGAAGCGAGGGAGGAGCCAGCGAGTGCGGGAAGGAGTGGGGGTGGTTGGGCAGAGCCTCCTCGCTGTCCCCACTCTCCCTCGGCGAGCAGCCGGGGCGCGCGGACCGACGGACTGACGGACTCGCGCGCTGCCTGCGCTGCTGGGGGGCGCCGACACCGGGCGTCGACGGCCAGCTCCAGCCCTCCCAGCCCCGTCGCGCCCCGCCCCGTCCCGTCGGGGCCAATGGCTCCTCCCGAGGCCCGCAGCCCGGGGGGCGCAGGGTAGAGCGCCGCGGCCGGGCCACACAGCCTGGGGACTCCCGGGCCCTCCCGGAGCCCCGCGGAGTCCCCGCCGTCCGTCCGGCGGGCTCAGAGAGCGAGAGGGAGCGCCCTCCCCCCGCCGCCCCCTCCCCCGAGCGTCGAGACAAGATGCTGCCCGGGCTCGGGCGCCTGCTGCAAGGTAGGGACCCCAGCCCGCCGGTGGGCGGAGGGCAACCAAGGGAGGAGAGCCGGGTGCCCCCTCCCCCAGGGCGCGAGGGTGGGGCCGCTGTGGGGGAGGGGGGTTGCCTGGGGAGGGGGGAGAGGTTAGCCCGGGGCCCCGCCCCCGCGCCCAGGGATGCGGGCTAGAGGAGCGCACCCGGCTCGGAGCCTGCTGGGAGGTGCGGGTAGCTCGTGATCGAGGGGGGGACGTTGGGGCAAGCGGACCCGGCCGGGGCTCCACCTGCTCCGGGGGACGCTGAGGACTCTGGCCGGCTGGGGAAGCGCCGACTCAGCAACTCCTCGTGCCCCGTGCCTCAGCACTTTCCAGTCACCTGGGAAGGCAGGGGGTGTTGGTAGGGGGCTGTCTGGGAGGATAGGAGGCTCAGAGGGAAATCCAAACGGCCCTGCCTAGTAAGACAGATGGAGGGCGCTAGAAAGGGGGATAGTTCCATGGACTGAGTGACAGACTAGGGTGTGGACCAGAGATTGGGGGTGGGGTGAGGAAGGGGTCATAGAGAGGCGGGGGGGGAACCAGGAGCAGTCAATGATGGAGAAAGTGGCTAGAGGAGGGAGAAAGAGGAGGAATAAAGGTTAGACGGGAAAAGCATGGAGGGAAATGGGACCCAGGTGAGGACAGAGGAAGAGAGGAGAGAGGAGACCAGATGCACAGAGGGGTGGAGAGAAGGTGAGGGAGAGGAACCCAGAATCCCGAAGGCAGGGTGGGTAATGGGAAAGAGGAGTGCTGGGACTCTGGGGACTGGGAAGGAAAGGCGAGTGGGAAGAACGAAGCCTAAAAACCAGAGAGGGACGCGGCTGGCGGAGAGAGCTGGGGCGTCAGGAGCCAGGAAGGGGGTCAAGGATGAGCGCTATGGTTGGGGACAGGGAACCACAGAGGGGAGAGAGGCTGGGGGCTCATGAGGATGGGAGCTGGGAAGGAAGGAAGAAGAGGAGGAAGAGGACAAGATGGGAGAGAGGGACCGGGGTATGCTGCCCAGGGACAAGACAAAGAGGCTTCTGGTAACCACTTCCACGTGGGAAGCCCTCCATTCCCAAAGCGCCTGCTTGTCACATCCCTTCTCTCAGGGAGTGGTCTCGGGGCCAGCCCTGGGGGCTCTGAGCTCTGGGCCTTGGGGGCGGCTGTGAGGGGGAAAGGGTGAGGACATTCGAGTGGGCTGGCAGCCTCCAAGGCTGGGCATCCCGGCTGGCTTCATGCTGCCATTTATATCTCTGGGCCCCGTCGTCGGATCCTGCCACCGCTACCGCTACCACGGTGGCTGCTTATTTTGGGGTGTTACATGCTGGCAGAGTGAGAAGCTGTTTGCAGCAGCTCTAAACCTCCGTCACCGCACCAGTGCTTCCCCAGGCCCCTGCGTCACTGGTGTCGCCACCACCTCCGTTCTGCTCCAGGCTCCCACCTCCCCAGCCCGTGCCCCCTCAGCAGCTGCCTGCCAGGCCCTAGCCCTTCCCCAGCCTTTTGGGTGTGGAGCTGTTTCTGCTCATCTGGGACCCTGTGTCCTTCCTTCAGAGCCAGGGCCCTTGACTCCCCTTCCAGGGAGCACCTTTCCCAGGGGCCCCTCTGGCCAGCAGGTCAGCACCCTGGCACCCGCCCTCCACCCGGAGTCCACCTGCCTCCTCCCAAGCTCCTTCTTTCACCAGAGCCTCTGGACTACAAGGTGGCTACTGGGGTGAGAACCTTGCTTCTGAGCCTTGGGACTCGAGGCTGATAGTCCAGAGTCCTTGACAATGGCCCCTCGGTGAATGGATACTTTTTGGCTCTGGGCACCTCAGCCTTCCGGGATGGATACCTTATTCTGGCCTCTCTCTGCTCCGTCCGTCCGTAGGTCAATCCTAGCCACATCTCCTGGACACTGGTCATTCCTTTTTGACTCCCAAACGGGCTGTCCCTTAGAGCAGCCACAATCTGAAGCACAGAAGAAAAAGGTTGCCAAGAGTCTGGGTCCCTTCTTTGCGCCCCCATCCCCACAACAGCATCATGGCTGGCCCAGCCCCGTGCACCTGGGTGCACTTTCTGTCTCCCTTTACCTCAAGGACAGCGACTGTCACACTCAGTGTGGTTTCTGTGGATGATGTGAGGTCTCCTAGAGAAAGGTCAGAGAGTCTCTTCTGACATGGACTGGTCTGGTTCCACCGGATACTAGCTGCAGGACCTGAGGCAACTCTGTGCTTGAGCTTCTCTCGCCTGGGCTGCAGATTGGAGGCAATAATATTACTCCATGGGCTTACACTGTGTTATACTCTATGCGGAAGGCCGTGGAGTAAGACAAAGTCTGGCGCACAGTAGGTGCTTCATGACAGATGGCTTCTGCCCATGCCTGCTCTGCGCTCCCCTGTGGCTGTAGCCATCACCTGCTGACTTTAGAAAAAAGGAAGAGGAGGAAAGAGAGAGGATGGGGTGAGCCTAGAGGGTGGGGGAGGCTGTCACAGGGGCTCTTCTCAGCCTGTATAAGGAGTAAGCAGCAAAATGAAGGCTTCGAGAAAGATACTGAAGGCAGACTGTCAGAGATCCGGATCAGGAGGCCTGAGCTGCTTCCTCTGAAATTGGCCCTTCCCCTCTCCAGCCCTTAGCGGTTCCGCCTGTGAAATAAGGGGGGGGGGGAGGGCGGGTTGCCCTTGAAGGCCATGGATGTACCCCCCCTTCCGGCTCCAACACTTTGCATCTTGCCCTGGCCTTTGCCAGAGAGTCACAAGATGGGGGCTGGGAGTGGACGTGTGGTCTTCAGGGAGAGAGAAAGGCCTGGAGGGAAGGAGTGATGGTGAGGAGCCGTGGGAAGCAGGAGGTGGAGAAGGAGAAGGGCACACGCCGGGCAGGGACTAAGGGCGGAGGAGGGAGAGAGTGGCATGGCTCACCAGCCCCCACTGCCTCTGCCCAGCAGCGCTCCAGCCAGGCCTGGGGGCAGAGAAACCCAGAGCCCCCCACCTTCCCCTCCTCCTCGCCTCCAGTGAGAGCCGCAGCCTGAATTATGGATGAGGCTCCTTGGGTTACAGCTGCTTTGCACGGCGGAGAGGGCCAGAAATGGCAACAGAGTCACTGTTACGCAGCAGCTGTCACGGAGGGGCCCCCTGCTCAGGGCCCCTCCTCAAAGAGCCTGCAGGGAACACCATCTCCGATGTGGGGCAGCGGGCCCTGATGGGTGTAGATGTGGGGACCAGCCAGAGGGGGCGTGGGGAAGAGGAGAGAAGCCCGCTGATGTGGGCAAGCAGAGACCCAGAGTTGCAAGTCAACCCCTGTAGGCTTGGCCCCCAGGCTGGAAGAGACCCTGGGGCCAGGGAGTGGCCCTGGAGTCTGGAGAGGTCCGGAACCACACATCCTTCCTGCTGTCTCTTCTGGGGTACCAGTCAGCCCTAGAGGCTGGGGCGAAGAGCTCTGTAATCCTCTGGAGGGCTGCTGGCCTTCAGAGCTCACACTCTCATGAGCTTTGTGGATCAGGGGTGCGATTAAGGATCAGAAAAGGATTTGACTTCCTCTGGTGTCAAGTCCTCAGGGAAGCAAGCTCAGAGGGTGACTGCTACAAAGAGAAGTGTCCTGGCCAAGCATCAGGAGAATCCTTTCTGGTCCTTGCCCAATCAGTCACTTTGCTGTGTGACCTTGGGCAAACTCCTTGCCCTCTCTGAGCCCCATGTCCCATGCATAGAACAAGAACTGGGACCACATGGAGGACCTTTCCAGCTCTGAAATCTCCTGTTCTAAGGCCCAAATCTCAGGCCTCACAAAACCCACCCAGGGTTCCCTGCTGCACTCCCGCTCCCTACCTCTGCCTGGTTCAGAGGAAGGGGTGAGAGACGTGCCCTTCCACCCCACGTGGCTCTGAGAAAAACTCGGGAGGAGAAAGTAATCGTGAAACGCCGCACGGGGGAGGGGTGAGAAGGGCCGAGAAGCGCGGAGGTGGTGTGAAGGAACGGAACAGCAGCCGCTGTGTCACTGAGTTATTACATCACACCCAGCCTACACACGCACGGGGCCGCACTCACACACACGCGGGGGACAGCCTGCACACGCTCGCGCCGCAGGGCACCAGGAGGGGCCCGGTCAGAGCTGGGGCGGCGCCCGGAGCCAAGGAGTGGGAACACCACACACACCAGGCAAGGGGTGTCCCCCCCCACAAGCCAGGGAGAAGGCGCAGCAGGGTATCTGTGCTGTCCATGCCACACTCAGACCGGCGGTGCCATGGGCACACACCAGCTCAGCAGCACTCACACCCATCCCTGCAATCATACATTTGTGTATAAGCACACACACACATTCACACACAGCCACCTCTGGAGTGCAAGGACCACTTAGAGCCACAGACCCTCTGTCCTTCCCCTAGAGTCTCTGAAACCCACAGAGCCCCAGGATCTCGGGTCCTGGGTCCAAGGACCTTTCTCCCAACCCTCCCCCTGCCTTCACGGGGCTAACACATTCCTTGAAGCAGAAGGTTCTCATCAGTGTGTGCCCAGGGAATCACTGCCAGGTTTATGGGGTGACAGCTTCCCTTTCCCCAGGCAAATTTACCAGGAGAAAATCCCAGGACTCATCTGGAAATCATGATAAAGGGCAGAGGGCAAGCTAGATCCAGATTGGAAGCTTATCAGCTGCAGAAGGCCTGGGACAGGGATGGTTGGGGAGTCCTGCACCCGTACCATAGCACAGGGATACAGGGGCCTAGACACAACTCTTTAGCCCCAGGCCCTTGGGGCTTCCTGGGCCTGCTTCTCCATCTGTATCATAAGGAAGCTGAACTATTTCCATCATTCAAAATTACTTTGAAAAACATATTATTTTTAAGTGACTTTGATGACTTTGAATGAGGAGAGTCTGTGGTGTGGAATGCAGATTCCCAGGCTGTCACCCCAGAAATTCTGATTCTGCCTGCTTTCCAGGACCACCTGCCTGATTCTGTTGCAGGTGGCTGCTGGCCCAGTTAGAAACACACCGACCCCCGGTCCCTCAGGGCCCTTCCAGCCTGGACAGGCCCTGGTTCTTCCAAGATGAAAGCTGCTGGAAGGTGAGGGAGGGGGCTGCAGGCATGGGGGGTTCGGCAAGGCCAGACCCCGGGGCAGCCTGAGGGCCACTTTTCCCAGGCCTTAGATTCACGAAGATTCTCAATTTAGTTCCAGCCGTTCTCAAATGGGGGCGATTCGCCCCCCCAGGGGACATCTGGCAATGTCGGGAGACATTTAGGTTATCATAACCTGGGGGCAGGTGTTGCTGGCACCTAGTGGGCAGAGGATAGGGATGCTGCTAAACATCCTAAATAAGACATCTTACAGGGCTGCCGGGTATAAGCAAGATCCATCCAGGGCCGACCAGTCCGAGCTGGCGAGCCCTGGCAGTTACATGGGCAAACCTTGCTTTCCACAGTGTCCTCTTGGCATTTCTTTATTTCTTAATACACCAGGAGCCTCAAAACTCAGCCACGGGTCAGGTCCTCTTGCATCCCTGAGGGTTGCACCCAGAACCCCTTCCCCAGGAGCGCTGCCCTTAGGGGTGGGTGGGCAGGCCCCTGGCTGGCAGGCCTGGCGGGGGGCAGGGGGGGAGCGTTGAGATGGGGTGCCCAGAACCACCCGGCCTCCCTCTCCCACAGGTCCCGCCTCGGCCTGCCTCCTGCTGATGCTCCTGGCCCTGCCCCCAGCGGCCCCCAGCTGCCCCATGCTCTGCACCTGCTACTCGTCCCCGCCCACCGTGAGCTGCCAGGCCAACAACTTCTCCTCGGTGCCGCTGTCCCTGCCGCCCAGCACGCAGCGACTCTTCCTGCAGAACAACCTCATCCGCTCGCTGCGGCCCGGCACCTTCGGGCCCAACCTGCTCACCCTGTGGCTCTTCTCCAACAACCTCTCCACCATCTACCCGGGCACCTTCCGCCACTTGCAGGCCCTGGAGGAGCTGGACCTGGGCGACAACCGGCACCTGCGCTCTCTGGAGCCCGACACCTTCCAGGGCCTGGAGCGGCTGCAGTCCCTGCATCTGTACCGCTGCCAGCTCAGCAGCCTGCCCGGCAACATCTTCCGAGGCCTGGTCAGCCTGCAGTACCTCTACCTCCAGGAGAACAGCCTGCTCCACCTGCAGGTGAGCCGGCCCCGCCCGCCCCCTGGGCCGGGGCTCCTCTGCCCCAGGGCACAGGGGAACCCTTTCCTGCCAAAGCCTCTCCAGTTCCCCGCCCCTTTCCTGAGTTTCTGTTCCTCTCACTCTCACCAGGGGCTTTTCTTTATTTTCTCTCCTTATATCTTCCTATCTGTGCCTGTTTGGGTCCCTCGCTGCCTCTCTCCCTAACTCTCCAACCCCCCCCATCTGTCTCCCTCTGCCCGTCCGTCTGTCTGTCTATCCCTTTCTGTCCCTCTCTGCCTCTCGCACTAACTTGCCTCCCCCATCTGTCTTCTTCTGCCTCTTCTGTCTGTCTCCCTTCACACGCCCACTCTGCACACTCCCCCATGTCTGTCTGGGTGTATGTACGTGTCTCTTTCTGTGATCCCTCTTTTCCCCCTTGTTTGCCTTCGGGGGACTCTGCCTTTCCCCAGGCACCCAGCCTGGAGGCCTTGAGGCTGCTTTTCTCACCCACCCCTACGCCCTCCCACATCACGTCCCGGGGAGGAGGACCAAGAGGGCAGAGCCCCTATACTTATGCCACTTGGAAGGTTCCACCTCTCTCCAGCTCACTGGGCATTGGGACAAGGGGGAGTCCTAATCTTTCAGATTCCCCCAAACCTGTCTTCCCTGCGCAAGGGAAGAAGGAAAAGAAAAGGGTAAAGAGCAGTTAAGTAGCTGGAAAATGGATGCTCCGGAAACAGAAGGAGTAACAGTAATTGCTATTTATTGTTATTGTCATTGATCTAAATATTGTTTATTGTTGTTGTTATGCTGATTGTTTGACAGCCAGATCCTCCCATTCTATTTCCCCAGGAAGCAATCACACACCCTCCAACCACTCTGGAAGAAATTCCTCCCTGGGCTACACAGCCTCTGGCTGGAAGCGGGCAAAGACCTCTAAATTCTGCCCCCCCTCCCCTTAAGCCTGGAAGGCCCCTGCTCCTCCCCACCCTGGGTCTGGAGCCTGCCTGGTCTCACCAATATGCTGATTTGCACATCAGGTCAGTGCCGATGACACGGGCAGTAGTAGGCTGACAAGGGTATGAAGCACCCACTATGTGCCAGGCGCTAAGGAGACCACAGGGAGCTAAACAGACAAAGCTCCCCGCCTTCCGAGATAACATTCTAGTGGGGGAGAAAGACAAGAAGACAAATGCAGACCCCGCTGGAGAAGTCTGTCCTGGCCACGAG
Organism: Mellivora capensis; assembly: GCA_004024625.1. Taxonomy (NCBI): domain Eukaryota; kingdom Metazoa; phylum Chordata; class Mammalia; order Carnivora; family Mustelidae; genus Mellivora; species Mellivora capensis. The sequence continues at coordinate 82,807 of PISX010003133.1, read as the reverse complement.
TACTGCCTAAACAAGGGTCATTGTAGCTCCCACTACTACTTAGAGGCCCACTGTGTGTCCGGCTCTGTGCGAAGGACTATACAGGCATATCCCCTCTGTTACCATTTACAAGCACGTGACAAATTTCAACCTTCCTGAGCCACAGTCTTCCCATCTGTAAAACAGGGGCAGCGACAGCCCCCCATCTCCTAGGGGTTTTATAAGCATTCAGTGCATGAATAATTTGTAAAGCACTTAGAATAGTGCTTGGCATGTGGTAAGCACTATGTAAATGCTTGTTAAAATACTATTTTAAAAAGAGAAACAAGCCTCATTTAACATTGGCCTTGGTGAAACAGCCCGTCTTGGACCCGATCCTGGAGATTTGGGTCATCTTCATGGAGGATACTGAGGCCACGAGTGGGTCCCAGAATACTCCCTCCCTTTCCTTTGCTTCCTAAATTTGCCTCGCACCTCAGCGTTTACAAAGTATATTCAGCCCCCTCATCTCACGTCTTCCTCCCTGTTGGAGGTTGTCTCCTTACAGACGAGGAAGCGAGGATGTGGCGGCCCGGGGCCCCAAAGATTTGATAGACAGCAGGCCTCGACACATCAATTCTCTTAAACCACTGTCCGTGTACCTGGGGACTTGCGTGTCTCATCGTCCCAACAGCCTGGTTATAGGGGCAGTAGGGACACAGAATGGAAGTTCCTGGGGCCACACGACCAGTTAGTGCCCATGGTGCTGGAGCCTCTGGCGTCTGATGACATTTTAGGAATTTCTGTCCCTCAGCCTCTCCCCCAGGCTCCGTCGGGGGGGGGGGGGGGGAAGCGGGGCAGGAAGGACAGTGGTGTGGGCTGGTCTTTGAAAGCACACTCTTTGGAGCCTACCCGACCGAGGGTCAAATCCTGGCTGCTGTAGGTCTTCAGACAAATGATTGCACCTCTCCATCTTCATTTCCTCATCTGTAAAATGGTGGCCAAGGTAGTACTTGACATTCACCTAAGACGCTCTGTGAGGCTGAAAATTTAGCCCAGAGCCCCCCTGCACACGGGTGCTATCATTGTCCTATTCCTGCTAGGAGCTGGACAGCAACTCCTACTGACACCCTGGCCTCTTTACCAACACACATTAGTTGTTCAGGAGGATGGATCTGGGGCCAGAGCGCCCGAGTTTGAATCCCTGCTCCGCTGTTTTCCGACTCCCTTAACTTGAGGCAAGCTGCCTCCCCATTCTGAACCCCAGTTTCCTTATCTTTAAAATGGGAAAGAATGGCTACAAAAAGCCAATGAGTTTGTGTATACAAAGCACATAGTTCAGTGCAGAATAAATTGGTCATGATGACCGGATCCTCTGTCTCTCAGGCCTGGGCTCAAGCAGGGTCTGGGCAAAGGAGACCTTGAGTGGGCGCGGGAGGGTGGGGGTCCTTCTGAAAGGGGAGGTGCCTGTTCTGCACCCTGTGGTGTGAATGGTGGGCGGGGGTGGGGGGGTCCTCAGGGCCTCAGGGAAAGTGTGCATCTCTGCACCAGCCCCTGCAGAGAGGAGAAAGAGCCGCTTCTGCCAGGGGACTGCCTGGGGAAAGAACCAGGCCAGGAGGTGGTACCGGAAATTGCGCAGATGGCAGGTGTGACCCAAGATGGAGCCTGCCCAGAGAGGGGAGCTTTGGAGGGGGCGAGGCACCACAGCTTTTCAGAAAGAGGAAAGTGAAGGTGGAGGTGGGGTAGGGCAGAGTTTCTCAGGAACTGTCTGTTGTAGGCCAGACACTGTACCAGGGGGCGTTCCTTCATCAGTGTACGGAGCGCCGTCTCCATGCCAGGTGGCGTTCTGGGTGCCAGGGATTCCAGAGTGAGCAGGAACAGAGTCTCTGCCCTCCTGGAGCTTATTCCCTATGACTAGAACCAGGTGACAGAGACACAGGTCTCTCCTTCAATCATGACAGCCTGCATGGTGCATAAGGGCAGTCTTCGCAGGCAGGCAGAGCTGAGTGTGAATCCCAGGCCCACCTCTGGCTTGCCCTGTGGCTCTGGGCGTTACTTCGCCTCTCTGAGCCTCCACGGACCCATCCGTAGAGCGGAAAAAACGACCTGCACTTCAGAGGCGCGTTGTGAGGGTTAAAGTCGATGCTGCCTGAAAAGGGCTCAGCGATGTGTGTGGTTCAGAGTAAGCATCATTTCCCCCATCGCCGAGGACACTGAGCCTCGGTGAGGTCCAGGCACCGGTGCGAGGTCACCCAGAAACTTAGGAGCACGGCCTAGAACCGGCCCAGGTCTGGCTGACTCCGGAGTTCACGCCCGCGTTCCACCACATGGAGCTGTTGGACCCTAGGCAAGTCACTTGCCTTCTGGGGGCCTTCCTCTCCTATTCTCCGGAAGGGACGCAATAATATTACCTGCCTCATGGGGCTGTGATGATTCAGTTACTATGTGGGGTCTGGGCAGCACAGAGCTTGGCACCCAGTGCGGGCTCTGACGCAGACGATGACGGTGGCACCTGGCAGAGATTGGTGAGCCCTGTGAGTGGGGGTGCCTGGCATGGAGCAGACACGCAATACAGCTTTGCTGAATGAATGAGGTGCACTCCAGGACTCACTTACTCATAAATATCAGATGAGGCTAGATCTTAATGATCAACTCTCTCAAGTCCCTTTCTTCATAGATGAAGAAACCTGAGGCTCAGAGAGGTTGTGGAGCTGCCCAAGGTCACACAGCCCAGCAGCTGGTGCCAGAGACTGAAGCTGGGAGGGTGGAAGGAGGCAAGGTGAAGAGCAGGATGCTGGATGCTGTGGGGCCTGGAGGGGGGAGTCGGGGAGGGCAGGGATCCTGCGTTGAGATTCCAAGTAGATGCAGAGAGCTCTGAACCGACCTGCAGGGAGGTGAGGGAAATGTGGTTTTCGAAATGGAAGTAGATGACTTTAGCAGCCGCTCTCAGCCCGGGGGGCGGGGGGGGGGGGCACAGGGTGGAGAGGGCGAGGGCTGTGAAAGTCAAGAGCTTATTAATGCACAGAGAATGTTTTAATGGGGAGAGAGGAAGGCCGGCATTTGAGAGCTGCAGCCCAGGAAGTGGCCGGGGCATCTGGCAACAGCTGGATGAAGGGAGGGGTGTGGATCCCGGATGGAGGCTCAGCGAGGGAGAGGGCCAGGACATTCGCAAGAGGGAAGAGGGGGAAGTAGAAGAGTTGAGATCAAGGGATTCTGTGGACCCCAAATTGGGGCTGTGGATCAAAGGCGTCTGAATTTCTGGGGTGTCTGGTCTTTGGTCTTCCTTTCCTGACCTCAGGAAGTCCCAAGAGTGCTGGTGACCTCTGTTTCTACCCCCACCCCATGTTGATCCTGACCAGGTATCTCCGTGTGTCCCACCTTGGCTGACACTCCGTAAAAAAGGAAAACCCTAACAAGATGTCTGAGTGGAAGGGTTTCAGAGTGCACTCCCTGGGGGCCAGGAAGAGAAGGACAAGGGTGCCAGGCCAAGCTGGGACAGGCTGAGGCCACAGGCGTGCAGAGAACCACTGAGCCGATGCAGGGTGGTGGCAGCAGGGGGCAGAGAACGCTGGTGTCAGAGACAGCCAAGAAGGTTGAGGGTACGGATCTCAATGTGGCCAAGAGGAGGGTTCTTGGCAGGCTCAGTTCGGCGGCAGCGGAGAGGGCGGAAGGCAGATGGGAGGGGGCGAGAAAAGCAGGAGCACAGGAAGGTGGAGGCTGTGGGTGTGGGCTGGGAGTCAACGCCCTCCCCCCACCTGGGAGCCTGCCTCCGGGCTCCTAGGTGGGAAGGGCGGGCTCCTAGGTGGGAAGGGCGGGATCATCCCCCAGCCAGGAAAGGGTGGGAAACAGCCTGGAAACAGCACCCAGGGGTATGCAGGCTTCAGCTCTGCGATGCTCTCATCCCTGAGAACCAGGCCTTCTGGGCCTGCTGACCACAGGGGTATCCTCCACAGAGGGGAGGACCTCGGTACTGGGGCTCTGGGCCCCTTTCTGGCAAGTCCTTGGTCTCTCTGGGTCTCAGTGCTCTCCTCTATAAAAAGTGGCTGGACCAGTGGGCCTGGAAGCACTATTCCTGAGTCAGGCTGACCACCACCAAGCTGGTGAGCTGGTTAAAGGACAGAATCCAGCTCCCTGTCCCCAGGAAGCATACCTACACCTATTCCTGCACCCCCATTCATTCTGGATCACTGTCCAGGATCCGCCCAGCACCAACAAGGCATGATTCTGGGACGCCCCAGCCCCAGGCAGGCAGGTGGGACAGCCCTTGAAGGGGGCCAGTGATGGAGGACATCAAACAGCAGGCTTCCTTCCCCTCCCTCCTCCCTCTGGTGGGTGTCGCTGACACCTGGTCCCTTTAATATCCTATGGAAGTAGAACAGCAGAACTTTTGAGCCCCAGGAAGCTCCTCTATTAGAGGAACAGGATTGGACCTAACTGTAACCAAGACCCTACCGTCACCATAACCGCTTTTTATTGATGGTGGTCTCTGTGGCCCCCCACCCCCACCCCGGCACGATCCCACCTAACCCTCCCTCAGCCCTCCGCAGCCAGGAAGAGGGCACGCTGGATCCGAAGCCCCGGGCTCTCACTACTGAGCCTGTGGGCTTCACTGGACCGAATCCCAATGTGCCAGGCACTGTGCCCAGCGCTTCACCCATCTGCTTTTTGTGTGGATTGTCTCCCTTAATCCTCAGCACCAACGCAGGAGGATGTACACTCATTCCCATTTTATAGATGAGGAAACCGGCTTAGAGAGATTACGGGCTTGGCCAAGTTAACCACAGCGGCCAACCCACTGAATGCCTACCTCATGGAAATCTTGTTCTCAGTCACCTAATATATGTTGCTTCATTTAATCTGCCCACCTTACAGGTGAAGAGACTGAATCAGAGATACCGAGACTTGCCCGGAGTGGCACAGTCTGTACGGAGAGATCAGGATTTGAAGTCAGGAAGTCTGGGCGCCCAGCCTGCATGCTTAAGCAAGCCCCGGGTTCTCATTCTCCAGGTGTGGCCCTCTGACGAGTAGCATCACCACCACCTGGGAACAGATCCTGCGGCCACACCCGGGACCTGCTCCATCAGAAACTCGGGGTTGGCGGGGAGCGGGTGCTGCACAACACGCCGGGCTCTGCAGGGCATTCAGAGCACCAACGTTGAAGAACTACTGGCCTCAACTACATTGTTTTCCCCACATTAACTTCTCAACAGTTTAGGGGAGGCAGGATTCGAACCCAGAACCGTCCGAATCAAAAAGTCAAACCCTTTGCGTTCTACCACGATGCTCTCCCTCTTTCCCTTCCTCCCCACGTGCCTCTAAGGACCACTCTCTTCTTCTCCCCCCCCCCCCCAGGATGACCTGTTCGCGGACCTGGCCAACCTGAGCCACCTCTTCCTCCACGGGAACCGCCTGCGGCTGCTCACGGAGCACGTGTTCCGCGGCCTGGGCAGCCTGGACCGGCTGCTGCTGCACGGGAACCGGCTGCAGGGCGTGCACCGCGCGGCCTTCCGCGGCCTCAGCCGCCTCACCATCCTCTACCTGTTCAACAACAGCCTGGCTTCGCTGCCCGGCGAGGCGCTGGCCGACCTGCCGTCGCTCGAGTTCCTGCGGCTCAACGCCAACCCCTGGGCGTGCGACTGTCGCGCGCGGCCGCTCTGGGCCTGGTTCCAGCGCGCGCGCGTGTCCAGCTCCGACGTGACCTGCGCCACCCCCCCGGAGCGCCAGGGCCGCGACCTGCGCACCCTCCGCGAAGCCGACTTCCAGGCGTGCCCGCCCGCGGCGCCCACGCGGCCCGGCAGTCGCGCGCGCGGCAACAGCTCGTCCAACCACCTGTACGGCGTGGCCGAGGCAGGGGCGCCGCCCGCCGACCCCTCCACCCTCTACCGAGACCTGCCCGCCGAAGACCCGCGGGGGCGCCAGGGCGGGGACGCGCCCACGGAGGACGACTACTGGGGGGGCTACGGGGGCGAGGACCAGCGGGGGGAGCAGACGTGCCCGGGCGCGGCCTGCCAGGCGCCCCCGGACTCCCGCGGCCCTGCGCTCTCCGCCCGGCTGCCCACCCCTCTGCTTTGCCTCCTGCTCCTGGCGCCCCACCACCTCTGACTGCGGTGCTGTGACTGAAGAGGCCTGTGTGTCCCCCCTCCCCCCACCCACCCCCAGCGGCGGCTCGGCCCGCCCCCGCCCCGCCCCCCCCGTCACCCCCACCCCCACCCCCGGCCTCTGCAGCCTTCCTCTCCCCTCCCCAGGGACGGACAGGCCGCCTCTCCCTGCCTCGGAGGCTGCTGGCTCAGGACTGGGTTGCCCCCCCGTGGCTCAGCCTGTTCTCCCCAACTCCAGCCATTAACTCTTTCCCACCCCAAGGCTGGGGTGGGGCACCCCAGGCAGCCGCCGACCCCTTCTTCCAGCGCCCATCGTGGACCCGAGAGGGGCTTTGTCTGCAGAGCATCGCCCACCAGCAGAGCCTTTGGAAGCTCCCGGTAAGGGAGCCCCGCCTAGGAGCCCTTTGGAGGGATGCCTCAGTTGGGGCCAGGCTAACTCTAGGCCCCTGCTTCTCCTAGCCCCCCTCAACCTCCCGACACTGGAGGAATACTTTTCTCCTAAGTCTACCCGGGACACTTTTTATGGTGCCTGGAGGGAACTTTCCTCTCCACCGTGGCCCCTGTGTGGTGAAGATCAACAGAAGTTGTTTGGGGAAAAAAAAAATTTATTAAAAAATTCTATTATTTTATCTTCTTCTTAAGATTTGTTGGCTCAGGACCCCAAAAGTGGGAGGAGGGCTTAGAACCATTAGAGCCATAAGAACTAGCAGGCTCAGGGCCAAGAGGGTTAGAGAAAGAGGATACGTCCCAGGCAACCAAAGTGCTTCTTGTTGGCTGGAGTGCTGCTCCCCCATGATGAGAAGCTGAAGACTGAGGAAGAGGGGTGACCCTGGAGTCCCAAGTAGGCCAGGTGAATTCTGACAGCCAAGAGTGGGTGCAGATGTCACCTCGCTTCCCATTGGTCCAGGAGAAGCAGCTACAGACCACCCTGAGTTTTCTGGCACCTGAGGAGCTGAGGCTGGGGAAGGCCTCCAGCCTGGTTAATGGCTCCCTCCCAGGCCCTGTTCCTTCGGGAAGGAAGAGCATTTTCCATCTTAACCTGCAAGGAGAAATAACACATCCACGGGCACAGCCAGCCCAAACATGGCTTTGGGCAAATCTGAAAAAGGCACCTCATCCTCGGGGCAACCCAACCCCACACCACAACAAACACTTGCCCTCTTGGCTGAGTGCCTTTATGCAGTGTACAGCCTGCACAGCTGTACACAACAACCCTATAGATCAGTGATCTCTTTCCCTTGGCTCCTGTGAGGTGGGATGGACCGGGTTAGAGAAGCAGTTCTGCAAGCAGGTTAGAGGAGAGACCAAGGTCCTAAGGTGACCAGAGGGACAAGAATCCCAAGTTGGGGTACCCTGCTGGCTTGAAGTATGATCTGAAGCTTCATCTTTCCAGTGTGTGAAAGGGAGGGGTAGAGGTAGGGCTAGGGAGGCCTGGGGAAGGAAAGAGCCAGACTAAGTAGAACTTGAGAGAGAGGTTAGGGGTGAGCCTCATCAGAGCAACTGAGGAGAAGTTTGATGGTTTACATTTAGGATTAAGACTCTAACTCAGGGGGTGGGAATGGAAAGAGAGGGGACCTGGATGCCAGGACTCAGAGAGCAGGGATGCTGAAATCCTGTGACTCTGGCCAGGCAAGTCAGAAGGATGGCAAGGAGAGGAGGCAGAAACAGGAAGTCAACACTGAAGGCCTGAGGCAGGGGGGGACCTTGGATAAGACTACGGGGTGGGTGGGGGACCAGAGAAAACAGCTAGCTAACCAGGAACCTGGGGAGCTGGGGCCTCACAGGAGCCTGTGTCAGGCTGGCTTTGAGGAGGCTAGCCAGCAGAATAGGGGGGCAAGAGCTCTGATGGAGGAGGAGCTGCTGGGGACTGGGCAGGGGGAGGGAGGATGCTGGGAAATCAGAAGCAGGCTGTCCAGGTCACAGAATTATCGTTGTGAAATATTCATGGGCCTTTGGTCCAGATGCTATTTCAGAACAGTGAAAGCAAGAGGAGTGTGTGAGCCTCAGGAAGAAGCCTACAGCAGTGCCTCTTTCCACCACCCCCACCTCCACCACCGCCAGCCCAGACAGACCCACGGACGCCCATCACGTGCACACCCACGCTCGCACGCTCTCTCACGCACACTCGCACAGTGCAGAGCTATAGAGCACGTGCAGGCCAGCTGACACCCACGGGTCCCACAAACAAGCAGATGTACCCCAAATGCATGCACGCATAGCCACACAACCCCCTAAGCAGGACCCTGCACAGAGACCACCTCCAGATATCTCGTGCGCACACATCCCCCAGCATCTCGGGACAACTCAGATTTACAGCCTTGAGCTGCACACCCTGAAACAGGAGGGGCTTTCAAGGCCATCCTGTGCAATCACCAGTGTTCTGATGGGGAAACTGAGGCCCAGAGAGGGGAGGGGATTTGTCCAAGAGCCCCCACCCTTGAACAAAACAAAGCTCATTCACCTGCCGCATTCTTCGAGAGGACCCACATCCTGCATTGTCTACCAGAGCCCCAGGCTCCCTGTGCTTAACTCCTCTCTATAATCTGCCTGGCCAGACCCATCCCTCCCTTTCCATTCCCTCCACCATCTCCCTGCCCCATCTCATTACCTCATGCCTAGAATAGAGAAGAAAATAGCAGTACCCCGCTCCCTGGTTTTCCTACCTTCAGTCTCTCTCCCTCCCACCCACTGCCCATGGTGGCCAGATTCAACCGACACAAAAATTTGCCTTGTGTTTTTCTGTCACTTGGAGACCTACAATACCTCCTTACTGCCTACAGGTTAAAGATGAAATGCCTTAGCCGACCATCAAAGATCCCTCAGAGTTGGTTACCAACTGCCTTTCTCGCCTTTTCTCTCATGGCCTCGCCCCAAATCTTCACTCGGGCTAGAATGATTGTATCATGCTGGCCGTCAGTTATCCTGCACTCGCAACCCACAAACCTACTTTGAAATCTCCTTAAAGTTCTTCGATCTCCCCCAAACGAGGAAGCCTCTCCCCCCTCCTCAGATGACAGACTCCAGACCCCTTGCGCCAAGGCCCAGTCTGCCCCTCTCTGACCTTATCAGTGGGGGTTCTCTGACTGTCCTTCAAAGCAGCGGTAAAGGCTCCGGCTCCGGCTACCTCCAAGCAGATGGCTGCCCCCCACTGGCCACCGTGGGAATCACAGCCAGGCTTCAGTCACAGTAAACTGAGCGTGAGCATCCATCCAACCGCCTGGGGAGAGGAACAGGAGAAGGACGCCAGATGACAGGGTTTATAAGCCCTTAAGCCTCTAAGGTTCTTACCCTCAGGGTGGCGGGGAGGGCTCTCAGCCCTGCTTTCAGAACTGCAGGCACCTGACTTCAGACCCCTAATCCCTAAGAGAACCCCCCTCCTCTGAGATACAAAGACATCTTCCAGGACACTGCTGAAGGGAAATTCGCCCACCAGGCTCTGAGAGGCCACAAGGTCAGGGACAGTCCAGGTGGCAGACCCAAGGTCCGGCTGCGGTCAGGTTTCTACATGAATTTTTAATGCTTCCAGCCAGACCTGTCAGATGTTCCGAAACCTGAGCATCTCCTTTCATTTCTGTACACCGTGCCCTTCCCCATTGCCCCTGGGGGTAGGGCAGGGAGGACAGGCCTGGGACAGCTACCAGTGGCCTCTGGAGAAATGATTTTGGGGAAGTGGAAGGTGAATGACCTAGTTATTCTTCTACTTACTGTGTGACCTTCAGCAAGTTACTTAACCTCTCTGATTGTCTTTGTTTTGTTTTGTTTTGTTTTTCATTTGCGACCTGAGGACAATAGCACCTGCTTAAATCAACTTGCTGTGGGGAGTAAATATAATAACCCCGTGGAAAGACCTAGTATTTGCTGTTACTACGTTCCCTGAAGTCCAGCTTCCCTCCCCTTCTTCCTTCCAACCCCAGGTGCCTCTCGCCCCTTTCTTTTGGAGGCGGGAGCTTTGGTTGGTTCTGCCCACTCCCCCCTAAGATCCTTTAGCCTTTCTAAAAACTTAGCTGAAGAGGGGGGAAGGAACCGGGAAGCTGAGGTCAGGCAGGTAGAGTAAGAGAGGAAGATGGTCCAGCTGAGGTGAAGGGGAGGGAAGCAGGCAGCAGAAGGGAAGGGGAAGACCCTATCAGAGAGAAAAGAGCTAGGTGCAGACGCATTTCTTTCTTTTTCTCCCTTTCTCCTTCCTTCCTTTTCTCCTTCCTGGCACCTTCTCCACGCCTGGTGGGATCGTGCCTGAAGCCTGGATGGCCATTCTGAGCAGAGGTGAGGTCAGAAGCATGGAGGCAGGGTTGGCAGGGGAAAGGGGGAGCCTTCGAAGAAAGCTTGCCCACTCTTTCCTGCCCACCAATTCCCTGCCTGTATTTTTTTTTCCTTTTTAAACAAGGGTATTTTACATCTGATTTAGGTGGGAAGTTGCTAAAATGCAGATTCCTGAGCCCCTTAGCCCTGCTGAATCAGATCACAGAGGGACCCTGGAGCTTCATTTTAACAAGTGGGGGTTGGTTACCAAGCACTCTAAAAGCTGAGAAACATCCCAAAGATAGGATGGTCAGGGAAAAGGGGCAGATTAGAGAAAGCAAAGGAAGAAAAGTTAGATTCACCCCCACCCCCAAGGCAGGGACACTAGGTGAAAGCAACAGGCGACACTCCAGCGCCAAGAGGGTGATGGCGGGGGGGGGGGAGGAATAAAGGAGGGAGGACGCAGAGGGAGGACGCAGAGACCATGGGGATGGGGACACAGCACAAGTGAGACCCCAGGTAAGCAGCCACTACCGGAAACAGACGCTTACAATGTGTCCCCCACCCTCGCGGCGATCTGAGACCCTGAACTTCTGGACGCGGGACGCGGACGCGCTGGAAGCGTCTTCTCGGTTTCTGGGGCAGGGGGTCAGGGAGGAAGCCGCCCCGGCAGGGACCCGCGGCCCTCCCCGGAGGCCAACGCCCAGACGTCAGGACACTCACCTATCCCTCCCAGGCCGGAGCCCGCCTCCCCTGCCCTCGGAACTGGGCTCGGGTCCCGCACCCGCGTGACCTTCTCCCTCCCTCCACCCCCACCCCCCCCGTCCCAGCTTATTTGCATAAAGTTCCAATTAACACGTTTTCCCTCAGCTATTTACGATCCCTGAACTCGCTCCCAGCTCGGGAGCCGGCTTCCCGCCGCCCCCTCGCCCCTCGGGGTGCAGCCCCATTAACCCTAGCGCCCCGGGCGGCTCGACGCTGCCTTGACCCAGCCGGCCCCGCCGGCGCAGGGGGGCGACCCAGGGGCGAGGGGCGCGCCCTGGGGCGGCCGGCTGCGCAGCGGGGGCCGCGGCAGGCCAGAGGCCGGGCTCTCCGGGAGAAAGGCCGGCGCTGGCCCCCACTCTTGCAGGAAAGGGATGGGGGGGGGTCTTCTCCTGGGAGACTCGGGGCGTCGAAATTCCTCGTTCCTCATCCTCCGGCCCCCGCACCCCTCCTCCCCCCTGCCACGCACCCTCTCCCCTCCCCAGCCATCTGTTCCGCTCGGCAGCGCCGCGACAAACACGGCTCTAGCTCGCTTCCGCCCCTGCCCAGCCCCCTCCCCAAGCTCTCCACCCCTCCCCCGGGAGGCCGAGATTTCTGGAGGCAACGCCCACCCGGTCCGAAGCCCCAGCTGGGCCGGGGCCACCGTCCAGGTCCCCCTCCCTCGGTCTGAGGGCCGGTGGGGGTGCAGATGGCGCTTGCAAGTGTGGGGGTCGGGAAGGCGTGAGCCGTCCAAGGAGGGCAGCACAAGCCAGGGTGGGAGTCTGGGGGTCGAGGCCCGGGTAGGACCGGCTAGCGGGGAGGCTGTGTGTGGAGGGGTGTGTTGAGGGGATTCTCTTTTGGTTCCCCTCCCCCCTACCCCCACCCCCACCCCATCCCAGACGCAGCCCCGCAGCGCCGCCTGCTGGAAACACCCAGCACCCGGTGCAGGGCTTTGCTTGCTCTGCCCGCCCGCAACCCGTTCTGGTGGGATCCTTCCCTCGTGATCAAACTCCCTGCCAGATTACTCGGAGGGTCAAGGTCCGGGACGGCGAGCACAGTGAGACCCAGGCTGGCCCTCCGGGAACCCACCCAACTCCTTAGTGGGCGCTGTCCAATTCTGGTTAAGTATTTCGCAAAAGGGGAACTGTGTTGAAAGCCAGCACTCTGGGCTCGGAGCAGGCAGGGGTCTGCTGTGTGACCTTGTCAAGTCTCCAGACCTCTCTGGACATGTTTCTTCATTTGTGAAATGGGTGGATCAATCTGTTTCATTAACTTCTAAAGAGAGTTTGAGACAAAGGGGCAGTTTTATCTGTAATTTTGTCTTCAGCACTAACATTTAAGGGTTCTCCAACGTTGTCTTTGTTTTTTGTTTTTCTTTTTTTTCCTCCAGAGAAGGGGGTTGTGAATAGGGTCTTTGAGGTTGCTCTCAGCCCTGAGAGGACAGCTGAGCTCACCTGAGAAGCTTGGGATCTTTCTGGCCCTGACTGCTCCTGGTAGGCCTGTGGTCAGGACTCAACAGTCAGAACGCCCAGGTTCCAAGCTCAGCTCTACCACCTACCGGCTGGCCTTGTGCCTTAACCTGTCTGTGCTTTCCTCAACCTACAAACCATTGTGAAGATACCAACCTCTTGGGCCATGGTTAGGATGAAATGAGATACCTGTGAGGCAGAGGCAGATCCTCAAAGAATGTCGGGGCCCTCCTGGCCCATCCCTTCATTCTGTGACTTACTCTCTGGCCTCAAAAGCTTCTGTCCCAGCGACATGAAGAAGTGTAGACCTGGGATAAATAAGGTATATCTTCTTGGCAGGCCCCTTGTTCTCAAACATGGTGTCTTTACCTATGTAATTTTAAAGCCTCACTTCAATGTTAAAAATAAGTATGAATATAGTATAAAGTGAAGCTCCAAATTTGCATGAAGTTTTAAGATAAAACAGGAGACTATAAAAAAGTGTAAATTTCAACAAACCTCCATCATACCCTCGGCATTTTTCTAAAGCATCCTGCCCTGATCCCCTGTACAGAGAAAGACAACTTCCTGGACGTACCTCAGACCATGGGAAGTGGGGGGCAGGAGCAGAGGGCAGGACGTGGACTCCCTCCAGACACCAAGGGCAGGGCATGGTTAAGAACCGGAAGATGAGCCGACAGCCAGAGGTGGACAGGCTAGCACTTTAGGTGTCCTACTTAATGCCCAGCTGAGCCTGGGTGAGGAAGAGATGGGGGTGTGGGAAAACAACCCCCCCGCCCCCAACAAAGATACAGGCACACACCAGCCAGTCTCTCACTTCCTTTTTTATTTTTCTTCTAAGACCTGCAAAAAGCAGTACCAGGGAGGGAACCCGCCCTCCGGCCCTTGGAATGGGCTTACCCCTAACACCCCATCCAATATACAGCGAGCACCTCAGGTCCCTTTCCTCTAAGGGGAAGGTTGTTTCACACATACACACATACACACACACATGCTCTGGGCATTGCATAGCTAGAACCCCGGGGGTAGCCTATTTGCCTGTTTGTTGATCCCACAAGCCCCCAGGAGGCACCAGGAGGCACCAGGAGGCAGGCCCAGAGAAAGGGCAGCCCCACATCCTGGTCTCTGCCATTCTGAGAAGGAAAAAGGCCCAATCCTTCTAGCACAGGGGCTGTCTTCAGTCAATGGAGCATTGCTTTGGGGAAAATTTTTTTTTAGGGTTTTTTTTTTCCTTTTAGCAAGTCCCTACAAAAATAGAACTTCTCTTGGTATTTATAAATCCACGGCCCAGCTCTGTGCGTATGGTACAGGTAGAAACGCCACATGAGGCATTCCCTTTGGTTACTCAGCCCTTGGCTTCCTGTCATCCAGGTCCCTTGGCCTCAAGAGGTCTACGCGGTCACCTCAGAGCTGCCAAGCACCTTCTTTGGGCCCTCCCAGTAGGTGGCATACTCCCTCTGGAGCCGGGCACGGTAGTAGAAGAGGTAGGAAGGTAGCAGGAAGCCCAGGAACGAGAAGAGCAGGAGGCCCAGGTTCACCTTGAGGGCAAGGAGAGAGAGAGAGAAGTGTCAAGTAGGTAGCCGTTTTCTCTCATCAGCCTCAAGGACCTTCCTCAGCTTCTAACAGAGAGGAGGAGACAACCATTTTCACTCCAGGTCCTAGGCCAGCATGATAAATATAGCCAATGCTTACTGTCTTCAGTCACCATTTCCCCAACACCTCCTCTAATGTTCCACAGCTTCGTAAAGTATCAGAGCATGGTCTGAACTTTGCCTAACACCAGGACCGTCATGAGCTGGCGTCCTCTGGGGAAACACTGGGGGACCCTGGGCTCGTGCCCAATCCAGGGCACCTTCTGAAATGGGACCTTCTGGGCTGCGGATATTGATGATAGGATCCCACTGAGGTTGGTGGGAAGAGGTTTACTGTCGGTTAAAGGAGCTGAGGCATGCGGCCGGGGGACCGAGGGCCCAGGATGGTGGCCCTCGCACGGGCCTTCACAGCCCCCTCTGTACGACATGTTGTATGACTTTGGGGAAATTGCCTTGACTCTAAATGCCTTGTTAGGGCTGTCATGGCAAAGTGACGGAAGCAGAGTACGTGGGGAGCTCAGCACCTCGTGAACACTCCGTAAACCGTGACTGTCCTTTCTTCATCGCTCTGCTGGGAGAAGGGTTATGGGACAGGTGTCCCCACAGGGCAGAGAGAGGACCAGCTTTGCGGAGGCAGACATGTGTCGGTGGAAGTGAAAAGCCCTCCTGACCATACCAAAGGCTGCTGCCCCATCCTGAGGGTGTTTGAGCTGAGAGGGTTTGGAGGAACCCCTTTCCAGAGGGGCTGAGAGAGAGACCATCCATGTCCTGGATGACACCACACTGCCTCAGAACTGGGCCATTTCACCTGGCACCTGAAGCAGAGACACTCCTGGGCCCAGGGCAAGAGGCAGGCTGGGGAATCTGTATTTTTCACTTTGTGAGGGGCTGTGATGGATGGCCAGCTCGGGAACCCCCCGATTAGAGACCTTTAGTCGGAGATAGGAGTCAGGGATTCTGCCACACACAGCCCCTCCTCCCAGCCCCCAACTCCTCTGAAGCACCCTGGGAAGGGGCTCCTGCTCCCCCCCCCCCGTGCCACTCCCAGTTCTCACCCAGAAGGGCTCTCCTTTCAAGGGTCCCACCATGGCCATGAAAAGTGGCTGCAGGAGCAGGGCGAACACAGCACTGATGAGGGACTGCAGACCCGTCAGCGTCCCGAAGTGGTTGGAGGGGAACCTGTCCACCAGAGGGGGGCCAGTCAGGAGGGGGCCGCGGCCCTCTCCCGGCCAGCACCCCCACCCCGGGACACCAGCATCTGCAAGGCAGGCAGGGCAGAACGGAAGAGCCTCTCTGCCCGTGCTCTTTGGACTCTGGCCTCAGAGAGGTGTGCGGTGACTTTGGGGCCACTCAGCTGGCTTCTGCCACCTGCTATCTAGGTGATAATAGCAAGGAATCCCGCCTCTCTGGGACCCACTTCTTCCTCCACTAGTAACTGAGCTAGCACTGACCTCACTGGGCTGTTCATTTATTCTTTTGACAAGTATTCACTGTGCTCCCATGGGCCAGGCACGTTCACCATCACACCGAACAAAGATTCCCGCCCTCGCAGAGGCAGCTTTCCGGTGGGGCAGGCGGCAGTTGGACAAGGAGTGGGATAAATGCCTAGAGTGTGGGCTGGTTGATAAGAGCTACGGAGAGGGACGCCTGGGTGGCTCAGTGGGTTAGGCCTCTATCTTCCGCTCAGGTCATGGTCTTGGGGTCCTGGGATCGAGTCCCGCATCGGGCTCTCTGCTCAGCGGGGAGTCTGCTTCCCCCTCTCTCTCTGTCTGCCTCTCTGCCTACTTGTGATCTCATGCGCTCTCTCTGTCAAATAAATAAATAAATAAATAAATAAAATCTTTATTAAAAAAAAAAAAGAGCTATGGAGAGAAACAGGGCGGAGAAGGCCGGTAAGGGTGTCAGGGGGTTTCACTGGATGGCCAGCAGAGGCCTCCCTGACAAGAGGACAGCCGAGTAAGGACCTGGGCAAGATGAGACTACTGTGAGCCCTGCTGATATCTGGAGGGAGAATGTTCCAGAAAGAGGGAAGAGCAAGTGCAAATGCCCCAAGGAAGGAACACACTGGGGGTTTCTGCGGCATGAGGGAGCCACAGTGGCTGCAGCAGAACGAGCGAGTGGGGAAGGGGCAGGAAGCGAGCAGAGGGGTTCCCAGGGGCTGGACCTTGGAGGGCCTGTTCAGCCATAACACATTCTCTGGCTTTTTCTCAGATCATGGCAGGAAGCCACGGAGTGACAGGAAAAGACTTATGTCCCAACAGGTGTCTCCAGCCCTGTGCTAAAAATAGGCCAAGGGAAGCGGGGGCAGGCGCAGGGAACCCGCCGGGAGCTGCTGCACTCAGCCAGGGGGGTGGTGGTAGGGGTGAGGAGGGGGTTGCCTTTGGGGTTTGTGGACGGGGAGCTGGCAGGACTGCCGGGGACTGGATGCGGAGTGTGAGGAAGGGAAGGTGCAAGGGAGATGTCAAGGCTCTGGCTGCAGCAGGTGAAGGAGATGGGGCCGCCCTCTGCTGACACGGGGCAGGGGTCACCGCGCCTGCCCCTGAGGAAGCGCCTGGTAGTGGTGAGGACTGTGTCACCGCACACACCAGAGCCACTCAGCAGCGCCGGCAGTGGAAACCAGGAGGGCGAGGAGAAAGGGAACTGGGGGTTGCCCCAGATGGAGCGGGAGAGTTAGAAGGCAGGCCAGAGTGCAGTCTGGAAATTTCTACAGGGCTGATGGGAGGACAGAGAGCGGACGTAACCAAAGTGTCATCAAACCAAGAATTTCGGCTTCCTCTAAGGCAGGACCTCCTGGCACTGGAGCCAGCCGGCGGCAGGGCAAGCTGCCTTTGATAGAGGTGAGGGGCTCAGGCCCCCCCACCAGAGAAGCTCTGAGAGAGCGGCCCCCCAGACAGCCTCCTAGCTCCCCACTGGCTGTGAGAGGTCAGTCAGCACTCCAGGGAGGCAGTGAGGGGGGCAGGAAAGGGGGCTCTGGGGCTCTTTGGACTCTGCTCTGGGATTCTCTGGCTATGGGGGAAAGTTGAGGAAGGCAGCAAAGCGCGGGCTGACTCACACTGCAGCATAGAGGCTGCCACAGGCTGAGTGGTAGAAACCTCGGACCATGGTGTGCAGAACGAAGGTGGCAAACTGAAACCAAAAAGAGGGAGGGAAGAGGTGAAGAGCCTGTGGGGAGGCAGGAGGAAGGATGGGTCAGGTGAAGAGGGACCCCGAGCCCCTGACCACCCAGTCCCCAGAAAACAGACCCAGAGGGTGAGAACCACGCTTCCCGGAAGGCAGGCGAAACGTCCCTTTGGAGGGGTCCTGGGAGGCAGGGAGCAGGGAGGACGGAAGCGGGCACCTGGAGCGGTAGGCTGTTGATGAGGCAGGTGATGCCGAACCCCACCAGCAGAAAGTTGGTCAGGGTGAAGGCATTGATGGCATTGGTGAGCTTCTGGATCTTGCGGTAGCGGGGCCTGGCGGACTTGGTGGCAACCCCATCCCTGAGGAGAACAGGATGTCACTGGCTGCTGCCTCCACCTCCACAGCAGCTCCCTCCCTGGTTCTCGGGCTGGCCTCCCTTCTGAACGCGGTGCCTTTGCCGTGGCGGCAGCTAAGGGAGCAGGCCGTGTCTCCAGCCCCGTGTTTCTCGCAGTGTGGCTCCCCCACCTAGGACTCCAGTATCACCTGGGGTCTTTCTTTAAAATGCAGATTCCAGGCTCCCACCCCCTGAATTGCAGGAGCATGGCCTAGGAATCTGCATTTTGACAAATAGCCCAGGTATGTTTCACGCACACTGAAGTCGGAGACACAGGGCTGGGAAGGAAGGAGGAGAACCAGGAGCGCTCACACCACCTCCCATTGGAAAAAAAGTGTCTCTGCCCATCAGCCTGAACAAAAGTAGCTACTCTGGGGATAGCAGCTTGGCCCCTGACTTCCCAGCAAGCCCTGCTCTGGCACAAGCAAGGGTTCAAAGGACTGCCCCAGACCCAGAGGATGAGAACATCCCAGCAGGCTGGGATGAGGCCAGGCTGCCCTTTTATCCTAGAGAGATGGCTCTGCCTTCAGGAGGCTGAGTGACAAAGTGGGGGCACCAATGTTGGGGAGGGAAGCCACTGGATTGTTCCTTAGAAACCTTCCATTCAAGGGCTCTGGGTGGTTCAGTGGGTTAAAGCCTCTGCCTTTGGCTTGGGTCATGATCTCAGGGTTTTGGGATCGAGCCCCGCATCGGGCTCTCTGCTCAGCGGGGAGCCTGCCCCCCCCCGCCCTTGCTTGCCTCTCTGCCTACTTGTGATCTCTCTCTCTGTCAAATAAATAAAAATCTTAAAAAAAAAAAAAAGAATAAGAAGTCTTCCATTCCTATCCTCTCAGAACAAACACAAAAAGAACACACGCAAGTCAGAAAACCCAAGTTCAAGAACCAACAGTGGTCTCCAGCCAACAAGATGGGTCTCAGTGAGCCCCACCTCCTGCTAGTCATACCCTGTGTCATCCCCTCCCACACCAGACCAGTGACTCTGTGTGACTGACAGATGGAAGTGTGACTGACCATGGAAGCGATGGTGTGTCTCCTGTGAGATTGCACTGTGACAGACACAGAGGCTGCCGTCTTGGTCTCCCTCCCTTAGACCCCTGGCTCTGGGGAAAGCCAGCTGCCCTGTGGTAAGCAGCCCTATGGAGAGACCCAGGTAGGGAGGAGCCACACCTTCTGCCAACAGCCACGTGAGTGAGCTCAGTAATGGATTCCCCCATTCTGGTCAACACCCCATATCTCTGTAGCCTCAGCCAACAGCCGGACTGCAGCCTCCTGGGACCCTGCTGTGGTCTGAATGGCTTCCCCTTGGAATTCATATGCCAAAAGCCTAATGCCCAACGTGATGGTATTAGGAGGTGGGCCTCTGCGGGGTGATGAGGTCACGAGGGCGGAGCCCTCGTCATGGGATTAGGAGGCCCCATGGAGCTCCCTATTCCTTAGGCCACGAGAGGACACTGGGACAAGTCTTTCATTCAGAAGAGGACTCTCACTCAACTGATCTGAGACTTTCAGCTTCTAGAACTGTGAGAACTAAATTTCTATTGTTTTTAGGCTACCCCGTGAGTGGTGTTTTGTTAGAGCAGCCCAAACAGACTCAGACAGACCCTGAGCCACAACCACCCAGCTAAGTCATGCCCAGATTCCCGACTCAGAAACTCTACGAGACAATAAATGTTAGCTGTTTAAAGGTGCCCGAGTTCTGGGGTAATTTGTGATATAGCAATCGACATCGGATATACCGACTCTATCTCTTTCTAGCCACAGAAGGCTGTAGGGTATATCCTTTATAACAGGTTCTAGAACCTGCTACTAGGAGCTGTGTGATAGGAAAGCTGGGTGGCTCAGTCAGTTAAATGGCCGACTCTTGGTTTCAGCTCAGGTTACCATCTTTGGGTCCTGGGATTGAGCCCCGAGTTGGGCTCCATACTTGAGTCTGCTTGGCGCCCCCCCCTCAAATAAATAAATAAAATCCTTTAAAAAATATTTTATTTATTTATTTGAGAGAGTGTCCGCACATGGGCACACAAGTCGGGGGAAGGGCAAAGGGGGAAGGAGAAGCAGACTCCCCACCGAGCAGGGAGCCATGGGGCTTGATCCCAGGACCCTGAGATCACAATCTGAGCTGAAACCAAGAGTCAGATACTTAACCAACTGGGCCACCCAGGTGCCCCAATAAATAAAATCTTTAAAATAAGTAAAATAAAATAAAAGCTGTGTGATCTTGGGTAAGTTACTTAACCTTTCTGTATCTCCACATCCTCACCTGTGAAATGAGGACAACATACCCGACCTCAGAAAGCTGTCGCAGGGCTCGACAGGAAGTGCAAGATGCCTCATTCACAGTCAGCACTTGAGATGAGCTACACTCATTACCAAGCAAGCAGCGCCCTCCCCCCAGTTTCCTCATCTGTAAAATGGGGAGAGGCTCCTGCTCTCCCAGGGCTCTGGGGAGAATGAAATGAGATACTGGATGTGAAAGGGCAGAGAAAGTGACAGGCTATGGCCATCCCTGTGCCGGTCACCTGGGGTCTCCAAGGGCAGCGCCCTCACCGGGGGCATCCACACAGTCCTTGATACGCCAGTCCATGATGTAGCCGATGAGAGGGCAGGTGAGAAGGCACAACAGCTGCATAGCCCCAAAGATGGAGGAGTAGAACCCAACTGGGCAGGATGGCAAGAGAAGTGGAGTCAGGAGCTGGCACGACAGATGCCAGCAGCCCAGTGGACACTGTTACCCACTTTTGGTGTAGGAGAGGGGGTGCCAGCCCTGCCTCCCCCTGAGCCCAGGTTTTTGATGCCCCAAATGCCCAGAGCTCTGAGGATGGGCCAGGCTCCCTGTGGAGAGGGCAATGGGGTGTCAGGTGTGGGCCGGGCGCCAATTTTCATCCCCTTACCTGTCTCTGCTGCCCTCTTTCTCAGGATGTCTGTCTCTGATGGGGGTCGGGGGAGAAGCCAGAATGAGAGGAGCTCAGCAGGGTGACCCTCCTGTGCCCCCAGCCCCCAGCAGGCTCAGCAGCCCCTCACCATGCTCCTGGCCCCCCGTCACCAGGTACTCCAGCATCTTGTTCATGGCGGCCATGTAGAAGATGACCCGCAACTGGGTCATGCCCATGGTGAGGAGGCTCCACAGGAAAACGGGGGAGCAGAGGCTCTGGCGGAACGGGACGGACTCTGGGGAGACAGCAGAGGGCACCCGTGAGCCTCCGGAGCTTCCATTTCGCCCTGCTTGTCCCCACAGAGGCAGTTCCAGAGGGGACTCCTACATGGACTAGTGACTCAGGAGGGACTGCTTCCTTCAAAAATGACTGTTGAGACTCACTGCCCTCCAGGTTCTTGCCCAGTTTGATAATGATTGCAACAGAAGATTTTCACGTGACCTCTGATGTCCTCGCCGGTGTATAATAATAACTCTAGTTACTATTTATTAAGCACCTACTATGTGCCACTCCCTCGACACATACCATCCCATTTACTCAAAGCATACAAAACCCTGTCTTTAGTACCTTCTGCTGCTGAGGAAAGGGAGCCCAGAGCTCAGTGACTTGCTCAAGCTCATGGGGCTGGAAGCGGCAGGTCGCCGGCCTCCCTCTGTCAGGAGAGGCTAGCAGCGGGGGTAACACACTCACACCTGCACACTCTTGTGCCCGTAACAGAGCTTCCACGTCCGTGGACCATTTAATCCTCACGATTAACTTCCCTGTTCAGTGGGTGTTATTACTGCTAGTTTAAGAGATAAGGAAAGCCAGAGAAGGGTTACAGGATCGACCCAAAAGTCACATGGCCTGTAACTGGGGAGCCAGACTCAAACCCCCATCTCTTGACTCCAAGGTCGGTGCACCTTCCTCTAATCTGGGAGCGGGACACCTCAGGAAGGGCCCCAGGCAGGAGGCTGCAGCTCCTCTTCCGGCCAGCAGGAGGAGCCAGCCAGCCGGACGTCGGAGAGCCTAGGCAGACCGTGGCCTGGGGGTGGGGGTGGGCAGTACCTGAAGCCAGGGGCTTAAAGGGTTGAAGGGAGCCCTGATGAAACCAAAGGCCCCACAGGCCTGGAGAGCCTGCCCCCTTCCGGAAGCTTCTCCCTCCCTCCTTCACCCAGGAATCCAGTACCCCTGAGTCTGAACTTCCAGAATTCTCTGAGCTCTGATTGCCCCCATCTGTAAATGGGGAGCATGTCCCACCTACACCGCGGGTGTGGAGACCACAAGGGGAGAGAATGAGCGCTTAGGATGAGTGTTCACTAAGCATGAAGACCCACCCTCGCTGTCCCCCAAGACTGGCCCCTTGACCCGACACTCACTCTCAGGAGGGCTCTCCGGGGCACCACGGACATCCTGGGATGAGATGAAGACATCAGCCCCCTCCTCCAGGCTGGGGGCCTTCTGGCTCAGCCGCTGGCCCACGATGGTCACATGGGTGTAGAAGCGGTCACCTGTCACCTTGTGATCTAGGGCCAACCCGCTGAGCTTGATCTTCTTCCTGCCAGCAGCCAGGCCAGGGCGTGTGGGAACCAGCTATGCAGAGCCCGCCCTCAACAGCTGGCCTCTCAGGGTCTGTCCCAGTCGTCCCCAGGGGTGCTGAGCACCTCTTGACCTAGCACTGACTGACAGGCCCTCTCAGAGCCCAGGCCAGGGGCCAGCTTCACACCCTGGTGGCGGGTGGGTAAGTCATTTTCCACTTGGGCTGATGCTATGGAGGCAGAATTAAGAATTCAGACTCCGGAGTCGGAAAGCCTGGTTCCAAGCCTTACCTCGGCCCGCTTCAGTGGTACGACCTTAGGAAAATCATTTTGTTCCCTGAGCCTTCGTTATTAAAGGGGTTAATAACAGAAGCCCCATCATAGGACTGTTGACAATGGTATGAGAGCTATGCACAGTGCCTGGCCTGTAGCACACCCAGGATAAACATCAGCTTTTGACTGGCAGCCCATGTGCTTCCTTGTGGGGAAGCTGATAGGGGGTGGGGGAGAGTTGGCATTTAGCTTGCCCCATGAAGGGTGGGGTATTTGAGTCTTTGTATGCCCCTGCTGGGACCACACGGAACATAGCACCCTGGCTGGGGCCCCTCCTACTCTGATCCCACTGTCCAAACTCAGAAAGGATACTAACAGTACCCTGTTTTGACCACCTTTTACATGCCACGTCTATTGAAACACTTGTGGGGAGGATCAAGCCCATTGTACAGACGAGAAAGCAGAGGCCACAGCAAAGGCAGGTCTCTCTGAAACCAAAGCTGATTCTGTGCACTGCACCACCACTATGCTGGCCAGTCCCCCCCCCCCAACCTCTCCCTCCACAGGGAGGGGACTCCCCTCCCCACACAGCCCTCCACAGCCACTCACGTGTAGTTGACTTCCTCAGGAGCCGGAAAGGCTTCACCAGGCCAGTTGAGGGCACAGTTCAGAAAAATCAGACAGGCTAGGCCTGACCACGTGAACATGATGACCACAAAGGACACACCAGCGTCGTAGATCAGCTGTGGAAGGAGGGGGCAGACTCACAGAGGTGGCCGCCTGGCCCCACCTCTTCCAGCCCAAGGCAGAGCCCAGGACCCAGTGGCCTGAGACAAGGTTTCTTCTACCCCATTCCTTGTGCCTAATTTGCAGATAAGAAAGCTGAGGCCAGAAGGTAAGAGTCAGACCCAGAAGACCCACCATCCTCTTCCTTTTTCACCCCAGCCCCCTAAACAAGTGTGAAACAATTCCCACATGGAGCTGAAATTGCTGGCCACAAGCACAAAAGGTCTTTGAAATCTCAATTACTATCTTAAAAAGGCACACAAGTGTACCTATGAGTCCATGCATGTGTTGGCTTTCACACAAAAATGCCATTTCATTTTATATACAAAAGAGAAAAATTAATATTCTAGGTTTCCCCAGGCCTAACTGTGTTTATCTTGCCCCTTCCTGGCATGTTCCCTGAGGGAAAGACAAACCCAATCTGAGAAGCCTTATCTTTCCTTTCACAGCTGCTCCCAGGTACTGTGTGTGTGTGTGTTGTGTATGTGTGTGTGTGTGTGTTGTGTGTGTGTGTGTGTGTGTGTGTGTGCGTGTGGGCACGGGCAAAGGCTCTGCCCAAGGCCTCCTCACATCAGGATGAGCAGGTTCTGAATTGATCGGATTCTGTGCCAATGGGGAAGCCAAGTACACAGAGATGGTGTCCCTCTGTCTTCCATGCCTGGGGTGTCGGACATCTGCCACCCCCTTGGGCTCCCGCTCAGACTCCAGTGCTGCCTGGGAATGTTTCTGCCCCTCCTCAGCCTGGGGCCTGGAGGCTCTTTCTTCCCTGGGGACAGGACAGAGCTTCAAAGAGAAGGGAGAACCTGCCACCCTCCACGTCTGGTGCTACCTGAATGATTGATGGGCGCCCCCACCACTCCACTCTCAAACTCCTTCCGAGATGCCAAGCAAGTGCCCTCTAAAATAACACACGTGACTGCCCCAGGCAGAATGTGGAGGGTATGCGATGGCCCAGGTGAAACCGCTCCTTGATGTTCCTTGATATCAGAGGAAGAAATGAGGCCCCAAGCTAGAACGCAGGCCTTCTGGTTCTAGTTCCACCAGGCAGACCTGTCCAGGCTCCAGCTTGGTGTGGACTACATTCATGACCCTGAACCTAAGGCAACCAGTCCCTCCAGGGCAGGAGAGGGAGACATGGATGGAAAGGCTGGTTGAGGCCAAGGAGGTGAAGGGCATTGAATGCATTTGTGAAGGGGTTGGACTTGAGTCTGTCAGCGAAGCAGGGCGAGTGTGTGAGCCAGGCCTCCAACTAAGATCATTCTAGAAGTCGTGTGAATGACAGACCAGAGGGGGGAAGGTCAAAGGCAGGGAGACCAGCTAGAAAGGCTTGAGCTAGCCTAGGAGAGAGGATGGAGGCTAGGCCCGGGGTGGTGGTAAAGGAAAGGAGGCAAAGCAGGGAGGCCAGACCTGCGGGTCAGTGGCAGTGCCTTGTCCCCAGGTGGTGGGGACTGACCTCCAAGCAAGAACAGGATCCTCAGACATGCCAGCCACTACTCACCCAGTCCCACCCAGTTTTTGTGTCGAGGCAAAAAGAAAACCCAAGTGACCTCACCGCCCTCACCCCAAACAGTTCCAATACCTTGATTCCCGGGAAAGTGATGGCAGAAGAGGCGTAGGAGCCAATCATGAGGGCCATGAACGTGGACCGCAGGTTCCCAAACATGTTGGGCAGCTGAGGGAGGGAAGCAGCACTAGTGAGCTAGGGAACCCTGACAGCCACCCAGGGGGCCCTGTGCCCAGCCCCGTGGGGTAAAACCTGAATGCACCCAGCCCTGCAGCCCTCAAAGTGAGCTCCAGGAAAACTAGCTCTGGGAGAGGCAACAGAAAAGTCTGAAGGCAAAATCATGGTTGGAAACTAGCCAACACCCTCCCAATGCACTTTAGCATGTGAAATGTTCCCAGACGTGCACTCAAAGAAAAAAAAATGTCAATTTTGCTTAACCCCCGGATTACCCAAATTTATGGAGCCCTTCTATTGGGCGATGCCTCTTAATAACCCATGCAGTGGGTGTTTAAGAAAAACTGTTGAGAAAGCTGAGGTCCAGAGAGGGTGAGAAATGTACTCAGGTTCACAGAGCTCTTTAATGACTTTCTCCCCTGTGCTGGTGATCTTTGCTGTCTCCCAGGCCCCGAGGCTGTGACCATGGCTGGCTCTGGAATTAACCCTCCTGGGGACGCCAAAGGCCCCAATCTGCTGAGCCAGGACAAGTCATGGGAGGTGCCAGGGAGGTAAGGGTGGAACTAAAAGGAGGGGCAGGGGCAGGCCAGGTGTCCAGAAGAGGTGGCTCTGACAGGCAGAGCAGGCCCAGAATTCCCACCAGGAGAGAACTGATCATATGTTCTGCTCACTGGTCTGAGCCAGGCCCTCGGGCGAGGAGAAAGCAAAGTCATTCTGCCCTTTGTGTATATCCCTCCTCTGGCCCCACCATCCTCCCCAGGCCAAGAGATTCCCACAGCTGGGACCGGAGTTAGATGCCATATGGAAATTCAACCCTCTCTACAGAGAGGATAACCCAGGCCAGAAAGGGGACCTCAAATACCTTGGGGAAGGAAGATGGTAAACACGGAGAACGGAGTCCTCCACCACCTTCCAAGTGGCTATGAAAAGGGGATGGGGCCAGGCTGACCCACACTGGGGCAGAGGTTTCCCTGACACCCGGTATCTGCGAGGCACACCGCCAAGGACGCAGGATAAAGTGCCAGGGCCAGGGCCAGAGAGCGGCCGGACCCTTGGCGCCCCCGCCCCCAGGGTCCCCGGGCGCTGCCTCCGCCCAGCAAGGCGCGCCGGGGGCAGGGCGCGAGGCCGACCGGGCTAACCCGGGCCGAGGGGCTGGGCAGCACGGGATGTCCCGGCTCGGCTTGGGTCTGTCCTGGCAGGCTAGGGCAGAGGCTCGGGGCGGGGCGGGCGCCGGGCCCTGCCATTGGCTGGAGATTACTGCGGCGGGGCAGGGGAGGAGCGGCGGGCGGCGGGGCGGCGGGGCGGCGGGGCGTTGGGCAGGGCCCCCTAGGCCGGCCAGGGCAGGGTCTGAGGTTGGGCACCGCGCAGCGCAGGGCAGGGCAAGGGAGGGAAAAGACTCAGGGCCCAGCGGAGTTGCACAGCGTGGAGAAGGGGCTGCGCGGAGGGGGGGACAGCGGTGAGGGAGGAAGAGATCGCTTCCTTAGAGAGTTGTGAAATGTCCCAGGCTGGAAATAAAGGCGGCTGCTGGGTGAGGTGAAATTCAGCCAAAAACACCCAGTTTGGCGGTCAGGATGGGTCAGGGATAAACAGCCTGTGGCTGGCCCAGCCAGGAACCCCTCCCCCACCGCTCACTCACAAGCCTGGCTCACATCCATCAACAGACACACTCGGAGCAACAAGCACAGCAAACCCATATGTAAGAGAGGGAATCCTGCAAAAAAGCTGTTTCTGTAGGTCCGGCACGGTCAAGCGGTGGTAATTCCACCCGGCTTAACCTCGTACACTCACAAATACCTTCCCCATCTAGGGCATCACACAAGACACAACGCGGCGAACCCACACCCCCGCTGCTCCTCCCTGTCACTAGCTATCCCAGCACCCAGTTTTCTTTTCTTTCCAGCACTTATGACTACAGACATCATTTCTAAGTTTACTGGTTGGGGGGGGCGGTTGCCTGTTCACTCAGCACCCCCCAAACAGAAGTTCCAGTAAGGCGAGGAAGTTAGCAGTCCTGTGCGCTGTGGCCCCAGTGCCTAGAACAGAGGCGGCAGACACTGTGTGCTTGGGACACACGCACGGCCCAACACCCACACTCACACACCGTCGAGTCCCCACCGCACAGCCTCACACCCACCCTTAGCGGCCGCCTACGCAGTTACACACACACACACACACACACACACACACAAGCATTTGCTCTGTGGCCACTGGCCCCTCCCTCACCCCTCTCCGCCTCACTCACCTCTACCCCCACTCCCGGGTGCCCTGCTGCCAAGTGGGGCCCGTCACACTCACCGTGAGTGAAGAGAACGTTAGGCAGATGCCACCAAAGCCATTCAGGGACAGCGCCAGGAATATCAGCGGAGACAGAACTGGGAAGGGGAGAGGGTTGGGTGAGGGCATTTGGGGAGCTGTCGGAGGCCAAGGGAGGAGCTGGGAGCGGATGATCCACCCGCATACATACCACCCATTTTCTCGTGGTCACCCGAGAAGCCGAACAGCTCACCTGTGGTGTCCTGAGAGGCCACGGCCATGAGGGCGCAGGACGCAGCGAAGCTGGCACTGCGGAGACCCAGGGAAGGGGGAGGAGTTGCCCATGAACACTCTGAGCCTCCCCCGCCCCCCAACCCTGCCCCTGAGTGGCAGCCCCTGCCTTCAGTCCCCCACCTGCCGACCAGCCGCGTGGGCCGGGGGCCGAAGCGGTCCATGAGGATCCCCAGCGGCAGGGTTGTGGCACTCAGCACGAAGGAGCCAATGGTGAAGCCCAGGTTGAGCATCTTTTCCTGGCCGTCACAGCTCAGCCACTTGCGCCGCTCACCCTGAGTGACGTTGGTGGCATTCTCAGCTGAGGAGGCAAGGGAGCGCTCAGCACGCGGCAGCGGGAACACCCAGGCGCAGGAGAGAAGGGCCTGGGGTCGGGGCTCCAGAGCTGATGACTTCCTGCCAACCTGGTGACTTTGAGGTGGCCCAGAGTCCTATCTACTCTGGTGAGGACTCGCCCTCAAGGTAACCTGCCCACTTGGAGTTGTGACGAGTTAATAAAAAAGGTTAACGATGGGGGAAGGAGGGCGATTGGCTTCACTCAGGGCTCACGGAGTCACGAGGTGGCTGTTCCCCTGCCCCGTTTGTTGCCTCGGTGTCCCTGCCAAAGGCACAGTCGAGGGGCACCTGGAGGGCAGACCAACCAGGGTCTGAATTCCCACCGCCGACCCTATGAGCTGGGCAGCCTTGAACAAGGCACTTCCTCTCCCTGGGCCATGGAAGAAGCAGAGGGAACCTAACTCACAGGTTCCTTAGGAGGTTCAGCTGGGGAAGGCGAGCTTGGCACAGGGCCTGGCCCAGAGAAGGTTCTCCTGAAACAGCTGGTGAAGGGGTAGATGGGGGCCGGCCCTCCTGAGGGGTCATGATGGGGTCAGCCTCTTCTCTAGGTGCTGGGGATCCCACAGTGAATACAAACGGAAGCTCTCAGCTCTCATGGGGCTTATATTAGATACAAAACAAGTCCACAAATGGACACTGACTTAAAGAGTGGCAGGTGCTGTTGGGCACCTGGCTGACTGAGTCAGTAGAGCGTGCAACTTGATCTCGGGGTTGTGAGTTCAAACCCCGCGCTGGGCATAGGGCTTACATTAAAAAAAAGAGAAAGAAAGGAAGGAAGGAAGGAGGGAAGGAAGGAAGGTAGGTAAAGAGTGATGGGTGCCATGAAGAGAACAAAACGGGAGGCCATGATGATGCCTGAATGCTGGGAGGGGAAGCACCTGCCCCAGGTGGGGACGATGACTCCTGACTTCAGATATCCGAAGGGCATGCAGGCAGCAGAGGGGTGAGGCGACCTGTGTGTTAACATGAGGAAGAGGATGAAGAAGTTTTGGATCCTGAGTGCTGGTCAACCAGGAGAGGAGGCATCTCAGGCCATGGGGAGCTGGCCACAGCACCAGTGCCGAGACGATAGGGGAGACTGCTCAGGCCCATGGGAGAAGCAGTGGGGGTGTTCAGACCACGGCCTTTAGGGTTCAGGTAAGTCCCATAATTTCGTGATGGTCACGATCATTGTTCATGTCTCCACCAGGTTCATCTGCTCTGCTTTATTCAGTCTCCGTGTGCTTCTGGAACTTCTACTGTATGCCAGGTACCGTGTTGGGGCAATGGGTAAAGCAGCAAAAAATGCAAAGATCATTTAGGCCAGAGGCTGCAAACAGGCAACCAGCAGTGGCCCCCACGCCTGTTTTTCTTGGCTTGCAAACTCTAACAGGATACAGTTTAAAATTGGGAGCTATCCTTGAAAAATCTGGCTTCTCTTTAAGAAGCCAGAATGATCAGGGCACCTGCATGGCTCAGTTGGTTAAGCGTCTGCCTTCTGCTCAGGTCATGATCCCAGGATCCTGGGACTGAGCCCGCCATTGCTCTCCCTCCCTCCCTCTTCCTCTGCTCATGCTCTCTCTCACTATCTCTCTCTCAAATAAATAAATAAAATCAAGAAAGAAAGAAGGAAAGATGGAAAGGAAGGAAGGAAGGAACAAACGAACGGAGGGAGGGAGGAAGGAAGGAAGAAGGAAGGATGGATCGAGCCAGAAGATCTGGCACTTGCTGAGTGGCGGTCACCCCTTCTCACCACCGCTTGCCCTCTCCAGGCCACCCAAGTCCTCACCTCTCCAGTAGCTCCCAGACATTCGCCATCTTGCACCTGCCTTACTTTATTCTTATTAAATTCTGATTATTAATTAGTTATTACAACCTGCCTGACCCCTGTTGGTGTCTGAGCGTGCAGCCGCTGAATTAGACTCTGGCCCCACTCCTCGGTCTTTCACCATCAGATGGCACCGTCCCACTAGCTTTGGATTAATTAACACCTACTTTGTGCTAAGCTTTTTCATACAGCATCTCATCCGATCCTCACAACCTCCCTGCAACTAACTCCCAGCCACGCTGCTTCCTACAGGTAGGCTTCCATTCGGACTCAAGACATTCTCCAAGGTCAGCACTCTTTCATCTCCAACAGGACCCCCAGTCCTATAGGCAGCAGCTCCATGTGCTTCCCAAGCCTGTCCTGGTGCAGGCAAGAGGAGGTGTTCCTCAGCCGTGGAGCGTGCCAGCCCCGTGGACAGCTACTAATCGAGGTCAGTTAGTGCATTGCTCTATCTGGTCTATCAATCAGCCTCTCGTGAGCCTGACTGATAACTAACATGAGCTAGCTCCCGAGGCCTGATCATTCTGGTAGCTGGCTACAGCCAGACTTCTTGGATAAAGCCAGCCCAAGTTGCCAAAACTCCTTGGAACTCTATTCATGTCAATTACAACAGAAGAGGTCGTCAAAATCTAACGGCCCCAGTTGTATAGGCAAGTAAAGTGAGGCATAGGGTGGGACAGGGAAAATGTATAAAGTCAGTGGTAGAGCTGAAGTCTTAGAAAAAAATGTGTTTCCCAAATTGTGGTATGCATAGCATGTGGGGCCCTCAAGATGGGTTGGGGGTACAGGGAAAGGATTTTGATGTTTCATAGTCATTAGTCATTTCAATGTGTATCAGAAACACACATATATACACACATACATATATGAATGTATTGGGAAAATGTTGCATATATGTGTACATTAGAAACATGCATGTCTTCCCAATATATTCACATATGTATGTGTGTATATGTGTTTCTGATACATATACATACTTGTGTGTTTATTAGACACATGTATGTGTATGATGTGTGTGTATATGTGTGGGTAAGTACAATCAAACCCAAGATTCCAAGGATATTACACTTTGAAATTAAGCTAATGTTTTTAAATGGATTGGTTGAAAAGGAAGCATTAAGTACATAGCACCTATGAGGCAGAAAAGGTAAAATCATGAGGGTGAACTACAAGCAACTAGGTCTGTGAAGCGCCAGAAAGCAGGATCGTGGTTAAACATTCCACCTCTGGAGCCAGAGCACATTCAAATCCTGGCTTCACTGGCTGTGCTGCAGAAACTCTGAGACTCCGTTAGCCCATCTGTGAAATGGGGATAATGGGGGGTTGCAACCCCCTTAGAGATTGGCTGGGCTGAGAACTGTCGCACACAAACACTCACAAAATGATCCCATTTACTTGGTCTCCCAGGTCGGTGAGCCCCTCCTCGCGCCCTGATCTATCCGTCCATTGACAGTCACATTCACTCAAACGCCTGTAGGACCGGGCTCTAGCTTGTCGTCTCGTCTATGGTGGGACTGCTCCAGGAGATTGGAGATGTCTACACTATTCCCATGAGGACCAGGAGACAGGTCGTGGAGTCAGACCGCGGGCTGAATCCTCACTCTGCTACTTATGAGCTGTGTGACCTCAAGCAAGTTACTTAGCCTCTCTGTGCTTCAGCTTTCTCTTCTACATGATAAGACTAACAGACTACCTACTAGGACTAAAGACCTAACTAGCAAATACTAAAGGCCTGATGAACTTTAGGTATCATTTTATTGTTTTGGCATTTTTTGCTGGCTCATCAGTAGTACGTGTTAAACGGAACTGTCCTTGCCTGAATTCTGAGTAACAGAGCCCTCTTCAACTGTGACACCCTTAGAGGTGGTTCAACCACTCACCTCAGGGCAAACCTCGAGGGGGAGCAGGAAGCACTGAGAAGACAGAGGGTGTAGCCAGGGACCACAAGGCCAACACTAGTGAACACCTGGAGCATGAACCCCACATGTGTTAACTGACATCATTTGGTCCTCATGTCATTGCTCTGTGGCAAGGAGGATGAGGGACATCCACTCTGTTTTGCAGACTTAGAAGCAGAGATGCAGAGAGAATGACAGGCACATGGCAAGTGACAGCAAAGCTGGGTCCAGCACGTAACAACGACCCCCCACATGGAGTCCACACGGTTGCTCTCGTTTCATTTTCACAGCAGTCCCATGGGGTAGGGATGATTGGTCCCACTTTACATATGGGGTAACTGAGATATTCAGAAAGCTAAGTAAACACCTAATATAAGCCAAGAGACACATATAGCGTTGGAAGCCTGGCTCTTTCCACACACTGTGGGGACCCACATTCCTGGTCTGATTCTGTGTTCTTGTGAATGTGGCTTCAGGAAGCAGAAAACAGGGGTGCCGGTTGGATGTCTGCCTTTAGCTCAGGTCCTGATCCCGGGGTCCTGGGATCCGGGCTCCCTGCTCAGTTGGGGAGTCTGCTTCTCCCTCTCCCTCTGCCCCTCCCCCAACTCATGCTCTCTTGTTCTTGTGCTCACTCTGCTCTCAAATACATGAATAAAATATTTTTTAAAAATGTTTAAAAGCAGAAAATAAGCACTTTTGATGGGGCAGCATGACTGAAGGTACAGCACCCCCAATCAGCCTGATAGCTCAAGGATTTAGGCTAAGTCACTGGAGGGTAGGAGAGCCAGGGGAAGAGAGACGTGCTGTGCCTTGCTTTCCAAGAGTGGACGAGTAAGTTCTGAGAAAGAAGGAGGGTTCAGTTTGGTCACCTCTAGTGATCCCAGACAACCAGGCTCAGATGCACACTCACTTCTGGACAGCTCAAAACACCAGATGAAATCACCCCCACGTGGACCCAAGATCTAAACGTAAGAGCTGTAACTATAAAAACTCTTGGAAGAAAACACAGGCATAAATCTTTATGACCATAGGTTAGGCGAGGATTGCTTAAACATGACACCAGAACACAAATGGCAAAGAAAAGGATGGACTGGGCTTCATCAATATTAAAAAACTTTTGTGCTCCCAAAAGAATGTGAGAAAACCATCCACAGGGAGTAAAATTTTACAAATCGCAGATCTCATAAGGGACTTTTATCTAGAATATAAAGAACTCTTACAATTCAATGATTTAAAAAAAAAAAAAAGAGGGGGGTGCCTGGGTAGCTTAGTGGGTTAAGCCTCTGCCTTAGGCTCAGGTCATGATCTTAGGGTCCATCGAGCCCTGCCTAGGGCTCTCTGCTCAGTGGGGAGCCTATTTCCCCTTCTCTCTCTGCGTGCCTCTCTGCCTACTTGTGATCTCTCTCTCTGTCAAATAATTTAATTTAATTTAATTTAACTTAAAAAAAGCAAATAACCCAACTTAAAAATGGCCAAAGGATCTGAACAGACATTTCTCCAAAGAAGATATACCAAGGGCCAAGAAACACATGAAAAGTTGTTCACCATCATTAGCCATTAGGGAATTGGAAATCAAAACCCTAAGAAGATAATATTTCTATCTACTAGACTGGTTATAATAAAAAAGACAAGCAATCATCAGTGTGGGCGAGGATGTGGAGAAACTGGAACCCTTTACACCGTCACTGGGAACAGAAAATGGTGCAGCCACTGCGGAAAACAGTCTGGCATTTTCTCAAAATGTTCAACATACAGTTACTACCTGACCTAGCAATTCTACTCCTTTCCTAAGAGGAAGCAAAGCCTATGTCCACACAGAAATTTGTACCTAAGTGTTTACAGGAGCATTCATAATGCCCCAAAAGTGGAAACAAATGCATATCAGCTCATGAGTACATAAATAAAATGTGGTCGATCCATAAGGTGGAGAAGACACCGAGTCCTGACACCTGCGACAACACAGATGAACCCTGAAAGCATCATGCTAGGTGAAAAGAAGTGAGTCACAAAAGACCACATATTTTAAGATGCCATTTACATGAAATATGCAAACAGTTCCTATCACTGATGGGTAAACTCGGGCTACTACAGATACAGGCTGTACAGATACAAAGGGGGGGGCTCCCCAAAGCCACCCTTTGCTGGGAAGGCCAAATGCTTCAACAAAAGAGCTGAAGAGAAGATTTGGGGGAGGGGGGTGGCTGTGTTCTGGTAGCTTGAAGCCCCAAGGGTGGGTTAAGGGCAAGGTTTACTAAATGGTAACAAGTGCTTTAAAAAAAAAAAATCTATTTTTGTCCTAGGTAAACTAAGGCACTGCTAATGGGTACATGATTACTTTCTGGGGTAAAGAAAATGTCCTACAATTGATTGTGGTGATGGTTGCATAACTTACTAAATTGTATACTTTAGGGACACCTGCCTGGCTCAGTGGGTTAAGCAGCTGCGTCTGGTCGAGGTCACGATCCCAGGGTCCTGGGCCCCCCGCTCAGCAGGGAGTCTGCTTCTCCCTCTCCCTCTGCTCATGCTGTCGCGCTTTCTCTCTCAAATAAATAGAATATTTTTTTAAAATTGTATACTTTCAATGAGTGAATTGGAAGGTATATGACTTAGATCTTAATAAATCTTTCACACGTGTTTTTAAAAAGCACAGGTGGATTTTTTAAAAAAGCACAGGCGGAGGGATGGGCAGCAAAAGGGAAGCAGGAGTTTGGAGGTGATGGAAATATTCTAAATACTGATTGTGGTGGGTGACAGTCCCTGAGGCACACATTTGTCAAGTCTCATCAAAGTGTGTGCTGTAGACTGATCTTTGATAAAGTTGATTCCAAAAAAAACAAAAACCAAAACACCCAAACCAAGCAGGTGGAGTAAGGCAGGAAGGAGCTACCGGATGGGCAGTGGCAAGCATCAAGAGCACGAGGTGACAAAGAGCAGGTTGCTGCCAGTCTCCAGGGTAAACAACTCAGAGGGGACCTGGTCTCCTCCCCTCCGCTCAGGAGCCTTAGAATTCCTACTTCCTCATTAGGGGCCGCTCACAGGAAGCCAAAGGAACTGGAATGGAAAACAGGGTCCCTCCACAATGTCTGGCTTATTAACCTTGTACGGATGACTGATTTGAGCACCTGGGGGCTCAAAGTCCTAGAAGAGGAAGGACACAGACCTGTTAAGTTCAAGTGCACTTTGTAGGGGCTCCTTTGTCTTGTATAGCCTTCCAGGAGCCCTAGTTAAAAAAAAAAAAAAAAAAAAAAAAAAAAAAATCCCTCCCCCAGCTGGGTGCGGCAGCTCTCCTACGGG
This sequence comes from Mellivora capensis, assembly GCA_004024625.1. Classification (NCBI taxonomy): domain Eukaryota; kingdom Metazoa; phylum Chordata; class Mammalia; order Carnivora; family Mustelidae; genus Mellivora; species Mellivora capensis. The sequence continues at coordinate 48,133 of PISX010003133.1, read as the reverse complement.
TTTCCATCTCACTCTAGCCAGACTTGAGATGCCAAAGACTCAGGACTCCAGTGGTCAGTCCTAGGGTCTGAATATCCAGCAGGACACCTGGCATTCGGGAAAAGACTCCATTAGATAAAGGAGGTAGAGTGGGCAGATCGCCACCCACTCTCTAGGGGAAGTGTGAAGAGGTCAAGAAGTGTGTCTGCCCAGTGCTCCTCTTTGGCAGCCCTGCTTTCTGTCCCCTTGGCCACCCGTCCTTTTTCAGTTTCCACCTTGCCCCGCTGCTGTCCCTCCCCCAGCGGGCATACCTGAACACATGATGGAATAGAAGCCCTCCTCCTTGAGCATGATCAGCAGGGAGCCCCAGCCCAGGAGCACAGCGGAAAAGAAGAGGTTCTCCAGCACCGCGGTGCAGGCCATCCACCAGCGCCTCCTGTACGCCTGCTGTAGCGTGGGGGCCATGCCGGCCGCGAGCCTGCACGGGAACACAGCGCTGAGCGAGGGGAACCCCCAGCGGCCCCCGGGAAGGGTCTCGCATCATGGAGGCTCCCGAAACCCCCTTCGAGCCAGCCCGGGAAGGCCCCAGGGCCCCGGGCTTCCCGGTGGGTGCCGCCAACCTGGCTCTGTGCGCACTGGCAGTGCCAGGGGTTCACGCGGCGCCGGACTCCCGCCTGGCCACTATCGGAAACAAGGCAGGTCCAGTGCGAGCGCAGCCGATTCCTGGAGCGCTGCCGGGCTCTTCCACCCTGACCAGAACCCGTGGAGCCCGGCTCCCCGGGCCCAAACCCGCACTCCCCCAAGTCCCCAAAGATCAGCAAGGGGCAGAGCGCGCTCTGAAGAGCCACCGCTGTCCAGTATCCGGCCGTCTGCGCCAGGAAGGACCCCCCAGAGGCAAGCAGGAGGAGGAAGGGGAAGTCTGGGGCTCGCCTAAAACAACCCCCCCCCTTCCTGCTGCCCGGGTTAAGACCACTCCTCTGCTCTGGGGCCTGGCCCCCGCCAGCCCTCCTCCCTCCCCCTTTCCGCACCGGGCGACCCGTGTCCCTGCAGTCTCTCGATCCTGGCCAACAGCTGCCACGTGGATGGGGACCTAAGGCGAGTCAGGGCGCCCCTCACTCACTCTGCGGGGCGCGGGCCACCACGAGGCGCGCATCGGCGCCAGCCAGCGCTCTCGGGCCGGGGAAGGGGGCTCGAGCTCCGGCAGGAAGTCCCGAGGCCGCTGACTTTATAAGGGCAGTGGTGGCGGATGGGCCAGCGGGCCCACGGCGGGCGGGTGTGTTTACCAGAGGGAGGGAAGGAGCCCGAGCTCCCCCCACCGCGGCCGCCGCCACCACCGTGGGAGGAGACGGGACACGGGCGGCGCGGGGGCGGGGAGCGGCAGGGGGGAGACGGGTACTGCTGAGAGGAGAGGGACAGGGAAGGGCAAGGGGGGAAGGGCACGAGGGAGGGGCGGAGGACACCAGCTGCGGCTGCCCGGGCCTCAGCACCCTCATCTGTGCCATGGGGCTCTGGGTTCCCGCGCGCCGGTTTAAACTACAAGACTGTTGCTCCAAACTGAGGAAGTGCCGCGGAGCTGGCGGAGAGGAAGAGGGGAGTCGGAGGGGCCGGAGGGGAGGGGAAGGAGGGGCACGTTTGGAGAGACGTCGACCGTGCGCCGCGGGACCCACGGGTTCCCGGAGCAAGTTTTCTTTGTGGAGCCTGCGAGTGTCGGTGAGAGCCGGCCCGGGAGGCTTTCAGCGGACCCGCAGCTGGGGACCCCCTACCCACACCCGCTGCTCACCTCTGGTCTGGGGGCAAACGCGCCTCTGGCCGCCGCGAACGCGACGCCTTGGGGAGCGCAGCGCCTTCGGGGCGCGTCCACACTCGGTGTCCGCTGTCCCGCGGGCCCAGCTCCGAACCGCACGGGTGCTCGGACTTGTCTGCGCTCCGGGGCAGGGCCGCCTCGGAGACTCAGCGCCGCGGTCTGGTGTTCTTGACTTCTCCGTTCCCTCGGATGAAGTCGGGGGAGCTGGGAACTCGCCGGGCACCCGGAATCCTTAAGGTGAGGCATAGACCAAGTGGATCCACTGAGTTAAGCGTTGTATTTACACTCGTCCCGGGCTGCGCCCCGAGGTAGGGGCGGGGGCTCCCTTTTCTTCCCCTCCCCCTAGGTCGAGTTTCACGCGCACGTGACTCGCCTCCGGTCCCCAGATACTCCCCCCCCCCGGGGGGCACACGCCCCAGCACCTAATATTTCCACCCTCACCCGCACTCCCTTACCCCTACCCTCTCCCTCGGGTCCCCCAGAAGAATCGGGCAGCGCCCTCTGTATCCTTGATCAAAACAGAGAACGACTTAGCTGGAGCAGACTGGCCGCGATGCAAGGGCGGCCTTGGGTGGGGTTTTGAACTGTGCAGTTGGGAGTAGTGTTTTCCAAGAAGCAGAATGACACGGGTTTCCTGGGGGATAGTCAGCTGGAGGTCTGCATCTGGACTTTGAAAGTGACTGGCCTGGGATACCTTGGGCAAGCTGCTTAACCTCTCTGAGCCTGGGTCTCCTCCTCTGTGAATTCAGGTAACAGTACCTAATTAAGGAGGCAGGAAGTGAAGGATGGAACTGGGGCTTGTGGTGCAGGGCAAATGCTGAGCGTGGTGGTGCTCAGAAACACATTGAGGATTCACTGTTGTTACTGCTATGGCTAGTTTTATTATTATTTCCAAAGCCGTGGCCATGGGATGCTTCCAGACACTTCCCGACCCCTCCCTGAGCCTCAGGTTCCTGGATGATAAGATAGAGGGGAAATGTGGGTTAATGAGATGAGGCAAAGGCCAGTCAATACAGGTGTGAGCTTAACACAGCATGTTAAGTGTGAGTGGTAATACCCACAAAGCTCTGTGGCAGTGTGAGCAACCACCAGCACGACCTCAGACAAGAGAGGATCCCTGAACAGTTAAGTCACCAAGCCAAGAGAGGAATTCACATTGGCTGAGTGGCTACCGAACGCTGGGCACTTGCCAAACAAAAACTATTAAATCCTCAAAACATCATGGGCTCATCTCCACAGCTTTTCACAGGAGGGAAAGGCTAGCCAGCTGCTGGAACATGGTGGGTGGAGGCAGGATGCAAAGTCAGATCTGGCTTTTAAGTGTGGCCCGCTCCAGTCCTCCCGGCCAGGAGAAAGAGCAAGAGCAAAGGCTCTGCGGGGACAAAGGCACAAGGAGTTTTCTCTGGCAGGAGCACGGAGTCAGGCTCTGATGGTTTCACCTCTTAAAATTCATTACCAGCTCCCAGAAGTTCCAGATCAAGGTCAAACTCCTTAGCTTAACACAAGGTGCCCTCCAATAAGGGTTCTAACCCCAAACAATCATGGATCCCCTTGAGAACACCATATACAATGTTATGAGTCCACTCCCTGTGAAAATGCATTTGTGACCATGAGCGCACATACAAACATCTTCACATTCAAATTTCAGGGTTTTGTGGGTCCCCTCCTTGGGATGGGCTTTAGGGGTCCATGGGCCTTTATGGCTTTAATGCTTGCCCTTCTTCATCCCCAACACATTTCCACATTGTCCCCTGGTGGACCGTCAGCTCCATGGGGACGAGGGCCTGGTCTGTCTGCTGTGTTCCCTACTGTATTCCCAGCACCTAGAAGAGCCCCTGGCAGCTAAGAGGCCCTCAGCAAGCACCTGTGGAATGAAGTGTAAGCCAGCCGGGTTCATATCTCCTTGCCTTTGCGCCCGCTCCTCCCTGTTGTGGGCATGACAGATTCCCCTCTTCGTTTTTTTTTTTTTTTTAAGATTTATTTATCTGACAGAGAGAGACACAGTGAGAGAGGGAACATAAGCGGGCCAAGTGAGAGAGGGAGAAGCAGGCTTCCCGCTGAGCAGGGAGCTCAAGGTGGGGCTCGATCCCAGAGCCCTGGGACCATGCCCTGAGCAGAAGGCAGACACTTCATGACTGAGCCACCAAGGGGCCCCCCCTTCATTTCTAGTGCACTCCTCCTTCATGACTCACCTCAAGTTTTATCTTTTTCTGGAAGCTCTCTGGTTTCCTAGGCTGGGTTTGGAGCCCTGCCCACATACTCCCCAAAACACTAGTCTAATCTCCACCTGTCCTGGCACCAGGCATATGACGAACCTCTGGTAAACATCTGATGAATAAAGGAAAGGGTGGTGGGACCTGGAGCTGAAAGAGTAAGCTGGGGTTGGTCTGGAATGACCTCTGAGGGGCCCACTTCCAGTGCTGTGAGATGGCCAAAAGGAGCTCCTGGATTGTCTTGTCTCTTTTTTCTTTTTTCTTTTCCTTTTAAGGATGGTGATAGATGTGGTTGAGTTTGCTTAATGAGTGTGCTTAATGAAAGGAGAAGAATATATTGGAAAGGACAGAGAACTTAGGACAGTTTAAAGACCTTAAAGCCACTCTAATAGTTCAGATGGGGGAAAAAAAAAAAAGAAGAAGAAGGGCAGAGACCCAAAATACACTTCTGTATCAGACTTGATAGGATTTCTCAGCCCACTCCCTGCCCCCAAAAGTAATGCCGTCCTAAACTCCATCTCCCTGACACCCCCCCAATCATATAGATCTCCTGCTGGTGCAGCCTGCTTCAAGGCTGGGCCGACAGCAGCATCCGCTCCGGAGTCCTGATCCTGGCTCTGAGGAGCAGATGAGCCGTGCGATTTTGCCCAAGGCATGCACGCTGCTGAGCCTCACTCTTCTAGTCCGTTAGGTGCTGGAAATAATGGTATCCAGTTCACTATGTCAGAACTTGTTTCTTCTGTGTAATAAATCGTTATTGTAAACTTTTGCATGAAGAATGTAATTAAAATGGTGCAGCCGCTTTGGAAAAACAGGCTGGTAGTTCCCCACATAGTTAGCATAGGATGCCAGAGGCAGTCAGTTTGCTGAATGAGGGCCAGAATGGATGGAGCCTGCAGAATGAGGGGACTGTGGTGTGAGGATGCAGCTGGAAAGATCCAGCTATGTTGGATCTTCTAAAATAGTCGGGGGGGGGGGGGCACCTGGCTGGCTCAGTTGGTGGATCAAGTGCAACACTTGATCTGGAGGCTCTGAGTTCGAGCCCCATGTTGGGTATAGAGATTACTTAAAATTTTTTAAAAAATCTTTTTAAAATGAGAAGTGCCCAACAATGACCACAAAGGACCTTCCTCTCCCCTAACCCCCTTCTGCTCCATTGTTGCCTGTGTCAGTAAAATTGCCACCCGCCACCTGGTCGCTTAAGCCACAAAACTGGAGTTACCTGACTTGCTCCCTGCCTCATCTTCCACATCCAACCTACTAGAGAGCCTGTGGACCCTATTGTTAAAGATCTCTCGTCTTCATCCACTGTCATCGTGAAGCTAGGTTATCGGCAGCTACACCTGCACTCCGGCAACCCTTTCCATCTGGCTTTTTTTTTTTTTTTTTAAGATTTTATTTTTAAGTTATCTCTACACCCAACATGGGGCTCGAACTCACAGCCCCCAGATCAAGAGCCAGATGCTCCACCAACTGAGCCGGCCGGGCGCCCCTCTCAACCTGGCCTGATTCCACCTGTGCGCATGACCCCATGGTCCAGTCAGAATGATCTTCTGGAAACAGGGATTTGATCAGACTCCTCCCTTTACAAGCTTCCCATGACCCTTGGATGAATATACAAACTCCCAACACTGACCCCAAGTTCGCCTGGGCCCCACCTGCAGCCCCAGCCTCCCTTCTGGCCTCTCTCTATGCTTTCACCATGGTGACCTCTACATGCACATTAACACCCCATGTTCTCCCATCTCAAGTTTCTCCTGGGCCTGGAACATTCCCGGGCCTGAGCGTATCTAGCTAATCCTTCAGATTATGGCTTAATGGTCACTTCCTGGGGGAAGAAGGCTTCTTGCCCGATTCCAGCAATAAATCCCCTTGCTATGTGATCTATATACCTGAGTTTCCTCTTGAGGAGGCTCATCAAGATGTGTGTTTTGTCCAATGGACTTCGTGTGTGCGGGAGGGCGGGGACCCTACCGCCACTTAACACAGAACCTACCACCTACCTGCCCCCTGCTGGCCAAATTCCACTCATCCTTGAAAAAACCTACCTACCCCGTTCTGGGAGACATCCCTCTCTGAGCACTCAGACTTGGAGACACATTCCTCTCTATAGCCCCACAGCTCCAGAACATCTCCTGTGGCACTTACCACAACTGCAAAAGCAACTGACTTTAGTGTGTCTCCCCATTCAATTTTTCTTATCTTGTTTCTCTTTGCCCCAACACTTAGAACAATGCTCATCACAAAACTCCCCTCCGGTCAGCCCACAAACATTTTGATGATGATCCCTAAAATTGTATGCAAAATTCTACGTGCATGTACATTTTTCTTTTTTTTTTTTTTAAAGATTTTATTTATTTATTTGACAGACAGAGATCACAAGTAGGCAGAGAGGCAGGCAGAGAGAGGGAAGCAGACTCCCTGCCGAGCAGAGAGCCCGATGTGGGGCTCGATCCCAGGACCCCGAGATCATGACCTGAGCCGAAGGCAGCGGCCTAACCCACTGAGCCACCCAGGCACCCCAACATGTACATTTTTCTAAAGAACCATCCATAGCTCCTGTTGGGAGTTTCATGAGGGGTTTGAGACCTGAAAGCAGTTAAAAACCTCTCCCCAGGAACTAAAAATGCTCTCTCCTTCAAAACAGCACTGCTAGCCCAGACTTCTACTATGCAAAACTGTCCCCACTAGCATACATGTTCCAAGAAGGCAGGGATCTTTATGTTTTGTACAGTGACGCGTCCCAAATGCCTGGTATGGTGCCTGGCCCATGCTGGGTCGAGGGGTAGAAAAGACCATAATCTCGGACTACTGTGGTAGTTGTAAGATCTATCCATGTGTTGGTTAGAGATGGCGACGTAACAAATTATCCCACAATGTAATGGCTTCAAACAACATTCATTATCTTGGTTTCTGTAGGTCAGAGTCAGGGTGCAGCTCAGAGGGGTCCTCTGTTTCCAAGGTGGCTCGCAGAGCTGGGAAGTGTCAGCAGGGGCTGCGGTCATCTGGAGAAGCAGAAGCAATCACGGGCTGTGGGTGGGACTGAGTTCCTTGCCGGTTCGAGGCTGCCCTCAGTTCTTTCCACACAGGCCTCGTCAAAGGGCCGCTCACAAGAAGAAGCTTGCTTCCTTGTGGTAAGCAAGAGGAGAGAGACCACTAACAAGATGGCCATTCCAATCTCTTGTACCTTAACCTCGGAAGTGGCATCCTGTAGCCTCTGCTGTGGAGTTTATTAGAAGCAAGTCTGTAGGTCTAGTGCACACTAGGGGGAAGCAGACTGTACCAGGAACGCCTGGCTGTGGGCAGGACCACCGGGAGCCACCTAGAGCCTGCCTAATCCCTGGACATCGACATGCTTTCTCATCTAGTGTCCGGCTCACCTGAAAGCCCAGGGCAGGTTAGGACCAAATGCCTACTGGCCAAGCAGAGGATGAGGAAAGAAATCAGCAGTGGGAGTTTCGCTGCTCATCCTTGACTGCTCCCAAGCAGAAATGGAGGCTGACTGATACTTTAAACTTTCAAAAGAAGTCAAATGCAGGGGCACAGGGGTGGCTCAGTGGTTAAGTGTCTGCCTTTGGCTCAGGTCATGATCCCCAGGTCCCGGGATGGAGCCCCACATGGAGCTCCCTGCTTCTCCGTGGGAGGCCTGCTTCTCCCTCTTCCACTCCTGCTAGTGTTCTCTCTCTCACTATCTCTTTCACTGTCAAATAAATAAATAAATAAGTCAAATCCAGATTTTTGAGACATTTCCTAATTTTAAAAATGGTAACCTAGCAAAAATACATTAGGATTAGGAGTTTTGGATTCCGCTCTATGGCAGAAAGAGACTAACCTATCCTGCCACCCTTTGTATGTGTGTCCCATCTCTCCTGTACCCCCTCCAGCTCCCTACAATATTCATGAGAGCCGGGACAGAGCAAATGCACTTTGGATACCCTCTGTGGCTCTTTGCATGGAGCAGCCAATAATAAATATTGTTGAGTGAAGTACGAAATTGCTGACGTGTACCTCTTGAGAGAGCATGCCCCCCACCCCCCGAATTCTAGAGCAATAGTTAAAAGTGGGCTCTGCTGTCTCAATAAGCTGGACCCCTGCCTCTGTCCCTTGCCTGTCGCGTGACCTTCAGCAAGTTAACTACCTTTTCAGAGTTCAGCTTCTTCATCTGCTAAGTGAGAATAACCGTACCCGCCTGCAAGTTGTTACAAGGATTAACCGAAGTGATACACTTCTTAGCACACCAGGCAACTGAACAGCTGTTCTCACGGGCTCCCTGGCACCTCTCCCCTTCACTGGTACCTCCCGCCATCTTCCACTACCCACCCAGCGGGCAGCCAGGGAGAGCAGATCTTTCACTGCCAGGGTTTACATCCTCCAACGCTTTGCTGCTGCCCTCGGCAGGAGAAGATCCAAACTCCTTAACGCAGCTTCTCAAGGCTCTTTTGGAGCTCTGCCTGCCCAGCCCCCAAGGCTCATCTCTCACCACCACCTCCCTTCACACTCGGCACTCCAGGCACACTGAAGCTGTTTCTTGAACACTCCACACTTTCTGCCACTTCAAAGCCTTTGCAAGTACTATTCCCTCCAGCTGGAACCTCTTCTATCCGCTCCTACCACCCCTTCTAGATGTTCCCGCTATGCGCTCTCAGAATTTTCGATGTTCCTTGCTAAACCCGCGGGCAGGCATCGCATCTATCTTTCTCGCCCCTCCCTTCTCCCTCTCAGGATGCCTGCATGGAAGAGGCAAACGGGCATTTGTGGAATTGCCCGCTGCCAGGCTGCTCATGCGAGCAGACAGCGCCACCTGTCGACCCACGCTTGCACTTCGGTACTAGAAAGGAGTCTTCGCCTTCTGCCTGCCACTAAGGTCAGTGCACATGGCTTAAGTTTGCCCAGGGTCTTCTCACACCAAACTCAGCAGTAACAAACAAACACACAAGCTAACATTACCGAGCACTTAATCTGACAGAGGTAGGCACTTTCCTAAGTGTTGCAGTTATGAACACTTTCCATTTTCACACCATTCATTCAAGGAGGTGGGTACCACTACTACCATGTTATGGATGGGGAAACTGAGGCACACGGTAGGTAAATGTCTCACCCATGATCACACAGCTAGAAAATCCCACCACAGGCGGTCTGGTTTGGGCCTGCACCTTTTTTTTTTAAAAAAGATTTTATTTATTTATTTGACAGAAATCACAAGTAGGCAGAGAGGCAGGCAGAGAGAGGTGGAAGCAGGCTCCCTGCTGAGCAGAGAGCCCGAAGCGGGGCTTGATCCTAGGACCCTGGGATCATGACCTGAGCCGAAGGCAGAGGCTTTAACCCTTTAACTGAGCCACCCAGGCGCCCTCCCCCTTTTTTTAAAACAGAGGAGGGAGGAGCAGAGGAAGAGGGAGAATCTTAAGCGGACTCTTCCAGAGCCTCCTTTCCCCCCCACCTCCGCACATGGTCCAAAGCAGGGCTTGACCTCTTGACCTCACAACCCTAAGATCGTGACCCGAGCTAAAATCAAGAGTCAAGAGTCAGACGCTCAGCCAACTGAGCCACCCCAGAGTCCCTGGGCCTGCACTTCTAAGCTCCAAACTCACTGCGTCTAGTGCTTCCTTTACCCCATGCCCAGTGACCTGGTGCGATTCTGTCCCCAACACCCACCTCTCTACTATGAAGGTACTACTGCCACAGTGGCATTGACATCAACCAAAATCCCACCTGGAGGGAGTGAACCACACATTCTGAAAGGCGCACAGCTCTCCAGGACACTCGGGAACTTGGGGAAGTGGTCTCCTCAGGGAGACAGCCAGAGCAGCCGTCAGCCCTCACTCCTCTCGTGAGACCTCCGACAAGCAACCACGGCTCTGGGGTCTAATAGGGCCCCTTAGCCCAGCTGAGTGGATTAGATCAGACTCTTCTCCCCCACTGAGGCGTTTTATTTGCATGCATTACATCCGGAGAAAAAGAACCCTAGGATTTTCCCTCCCATGTGTTTCATCGTTTCTCCCCGGGCCACGATGCCAGCTGAGACTTTCAATACAATGAAACCAAACTGGCAGGACGGAAGATTATTCGACCATTTTTCTAGATCTTTGAGCTGCACATCAAATCTGGGGCTGATCCCTCCACACTTGTTTAACCTGCCCATGAGGTTCACAAGCCTCTGTGATCATCAGTGATCTCAGATTCACCAAGGTACCCATGCTTCATCTTCACAGAAACCAGACGAGGACCTGGGGCATGGCCTAATAAGAAACTGTGTTTGCCTCTCTTTTCAGCATTAATGCTCTTGCGAACATCTGCCAGGACATTCGTGTGCACCATTATGGCAGCCCAGAAAGATGGCACAAAGAGCTGGATCGGATATTCTATGAAGAGTGAGGAGTGCAGTCCCTGTTTCAGGTGAACTGTGAACGGCAGCATTTTCGCTCAGTCCCCTCCCTGAATCACTCACATCACACATGAAGCTGGCCCGGTCACATGTTTCGATATTGCCACTTAGAACCCATGCATCGGCTACTTCCTTCCCATCTCCTGTTCACTCGCTCCTCTATTCCCTTACATCTGGAAAAATGCCTGCCTGATTCCATTCAAATTTTAGGTTGCTATTTAAACACATGTATACAGCTCGTATCTAACAGAGCACTTCCTATGTCCCAGTCATTACTCTACATGCTGGAAACATATTAGACCATTTAATCCTCGCCACAGCCCTGTGGTTATCCCCATTCCACAGACGAGGAAGCTAAAGCACAGTAAAGTGACATGTTCAGGGTCACACGGCAAGCGGCTGCCTTGGGGAATAACCCAGAACATGGCATCAGTCTATGCTTTGGGACACATGAGACTCCCTCTGCTGGTAGAGGCTGCGGCTGCCACCTCTGCTCGCAAGTGCCAGGCACACTGCTTTCCGTGTAGTTGGTGTCAACAAACCTTTAATACACATACACACACACACATACACGTACACAGGCAGTCACATCGCAGTGTGACAAATACCCCTCTTCAACCAGGAGAGTAGCTCTACCATACTCTGGGCTCCTGGAGGCTCTCCCGAGGGAGCCGAGGCCCGGCAGTCTTCATAGCTGACACCCAATGGGGGCACTTTTATTGGACAAGTGGGAAGGGGCAGGGCGCACCTTGAGGTGTACACTGCGTGGGGCCTCACACGGGCCCGGAGCTCTGCTGCACCCTCTTCATCAGCTCTTCATCCTGCATAGACAACTCTGTCAGCTTCTTGCCCATCCGCTCGTGGATGTCCAGGTACTTAGAGACACAGCGGTCCAGGCACACAGACTCGCCCTTGGACAGTTCTGCTTCCTTGTAGTGGGGAGGCACGCACTTCCGGTGGCAGGCACTGGTCATTCTGGGCGGGGAGGAAGGGCAAGGTCAGGACAGCAGCATCCGGAGGCATACCAGGATCTCTCCATCATTCCTGTCCTGCTGTTGCTGATTTCATCTCCCAGGAAGGCAGTGTAAAATCCTCAGTTCGCATCTCAACCATATTAAAGGGTCCTTGAGAATGCTCGCCTATCTGAGCCCAGGTTTATTTAAATAGGAACCATTAGTTGAGTACTGGCTATGTTCCAGGCATCATGCTAAGTGCTTGACACGGCTTGTAATGCAGTCGTTACAATAACCCTATGAGATAGGCACACTCATTATCCTCATTTTATAGATAAGGAAATTATAGCATGGAGAGCCTCAGGACCATGTAAAGCCGGAATATGAACCCCCAGCTTGCATTTTAAAATTTATTTATTTATTTAATTTTAATTAATTAATTTATTTAAAATTTAAAATAAAAACTTCACAGCTTGCATTTTATAATTATTTAAAATATTTGGAAATGGTGTGTCTGGGTGGCTCGGTCATTGGGCACCTGCCTTCGGCTGGGGTCACGGTCCCAGCATCCTAGGATCAAGTCCCATATCGGGCTCCCTGCTCAGTGGGGAGCCTTCTCCCTCTCCAGCAACCCCGTGCTTGTGTTCCCCCTCTCACTATCTGTCATAAATAAATAAAAATCTTTAAAAAAAATGTTTGGAAGTATTCTAATATATAGTCTCCAAGATAAACCATCAAGAGAAAATACCAGGAGGCTTAAGGCAATAAAAACAGCAAACAGGTGTGGACTACTTACTGTGTATTGGGCTTAATACTAAGAGCTTGTCATACATTTCTACACGTAACATCTACAATGTCTCCACAAGGTAGGTACCATGACTATGCCCATTTTATTTATTTATTATTTTTTAAAGATTTTATTTGAGAGAGAGAGAGAGAGTGAGAGAGCGAGCACAGGCAGAGTGCCAGGCAGAGGCAGAGGGAGAAGCAGGCTCCCTGCCGAGCAAGGAGCCCGATGTGGGACTCGATCCCAGGACGCTGCGATCATGACCTGAGCCGAAGGCAGCCGCTTAACCAACTGAGCCACCCAGGCGTCCCAGCATTTTATTTATTTTTAGAAAGATTTATTATTATTTATTTCTTTGATAGGGAGAGAGAAAACATGTGCAGGGGCATAAGTGTGCGGATGCACAGGGAAGAGGCAGAGGGAGAATCTCAAGAAGGCTCCCTGATGAGCACAGAACCTAAGGTGGGGCTTGATCCTGCGATCCTAAGATCACAACATGCACTGAACAGCCAACTGAGCCACCGAGGCGTCCCTACCTCCATTTTATAGCTGGGAAAACCACCAAACAGTCCAAGTAACCTGCCCTAGGCCAAACCAGGGTTGACTAGAGCAGCTACAATTTGTTCCCAAATCTGCCAAATGGTTGTGGGGCACTAGCTTGGAGTTGGGACTGAGGTACTGGTCCTGACATCGTTACTGACCAGCTGTGAGCCCTGGGAAAGTAACTTAACCTCTAGAAGCCTCGGTGTCCTCACCTTAGAATGGGACAACTAAAATTGACCCAGTCGATCACTCTGAAGCTTAAAAAAGTTTAAGGCGTGTAAACTGCTCAGCATGTGCCTGAGGTGGAGTAAGAATTTAAGAAATGTTAACTACTAAGTGGGCTAATGGCACAAAGGCAAACGCTCAACTATTCCTGGGACCCAACCAGAGCTTGGACTGGTGCTTCTCTTCCTGCTCGCCAACTGCATCCCAATCTAGATGTCCAACTTGTTCTAGTGACCCCATACTGCATCTGCACTAGCCCTCAACCAGGAGGAGTGCAGGTGCGGGAGGGTACCCTGCGAAAGGCACCCCAGAGAGGGTGACCTAGGATCATTCTCAAAGACAAGGGAGCGCACTGTTGGCCCTTACCTGTTGTACATATCAGCCATCATCTCTACCTCCAGCTCCGCAGCCAGCTGCTGGGCCCTGAGCGGATCCATCTCAGCCCTGCACCGTGGAAGAGAGCTCCTTCTGCCTCCTAGCCCTGGGAGCAGACACCACCGTCAGCTTCCACCCGTCCCGTTCCATTTCCCATCCCAAGGGGGTGGAGGATGCGGAGGAATCGTAAGACATGGGGCTGGCACCGGTCACTGACCTCAGTGCGCTCAACCACCCCAGCTCACAGACGTGGAAACTGAGGCCCAGAAAGGGAACACTGCCTAGCCCAAGGCCACACAGCAGGTCAGTGGAGCGGCTGGAAATCGAGCCCTGGCGGCCCAGTGCCTCCTGGTCACTTGTGCCCAGGAGAAAATCTAGGGACCGGGGAGAAACACTAAACCGCGCACCTGAACCTCCAGGGCCCTGGAATTCGAAAACACGCGGAGCTAAAATGCAAAGGTCCCGGTCTAGGGCCTGCACCTCTGGAATGGCGGCGCCATCATCAGGGTCACCTTGAGGAGAGAGGTCACTTACCACGGCCGCGGCCTGTCACAATGCCCGCAGTGTCCCCAACTTCGGGCAAACACTCGAAACTCACCGTGCGACCAGGTAGGCTAAGGCGGAAGCACGTGGGTCACTTCCGGGAGGGAAGTCCCGCCTCCTCCATGATAGGACTCGCTTCCGGAATGAAGTACCAAAGAGGCGGCCGGGCAATCGGCTACCATAGAGAGGGAGCCGCCGGCCGTGGCTGAAGACAAAGGCGCCTTGCATGTGCTAGAGGGGACGCCAAAATACCATAGAGGCTTGGGCGGAGTGCAGAGCGCCTGCAGCCTGGCTGTCAAGTCCCCCGGGTTATCGCGGAGAGGTTGGAGTTTAACTGTTTCGTAGGAAGGGGTAGAGGGCCGAGCTCGGTGAACCTCGCTCCCACCCTTGGAGAGTTCACGCTCCAGCGCAAACTGGCGCGGAGAAGGAAGGACTCCCCCAAAGAGCAGTTCTGTTTGTGCTGCGAATTAAGGTCACCTGGGACGCTTTAAAATATCCCGATGTTCATACTTCATTTCATACCAATTAAAGAGTAATAGCCAGGCATCAGTAAATGTTTCAGTTCCTTAGGTGATTTCTTTGTGCAGCCAGGTTTGAGAGCCAGTGCTCCAGGAGACTGTGCATATACAGGGGCATGTAGGTCCTAAGCGTTCCCTGGGGTTGCAGAGAAGCGAGGCACGGTTCCTCCTCACAGAAAAATGAGATACGGATAGTCTGTTTTATGCAACTTCTTCTGTTAGACGCCCTGGACCATAAAGAGACGGATAGGAGTGATTTTGGCTGCCACAAGAACTAACCTAGTGCATTTGAGCGAGGGAGGAAGAAAGTACTTGTGAATGAACTCTTTTCATCCTCCCAGACTTGACGTGTTCCTCGATCTGCACCCCTGCACCACAAAAACCCACCCAATCCTTTGATTTTTCAAGGGATTTCCCGGTAAACGAGGTTTAGGACATGTAAATTAATGGTGCAAGTATACATGCCCATTGGCGAAGGTGGGCTGGTTGGTCACTATATGCTTTCCTAATTGCCCAAGAAAGTCAAGATTTTAAATTCTGGCCCTTATTTCTGCTCTAAAGACTCATCTTTCTCAAGCCCTGTGCCCCCAGACTATAAAATTAAGGTAGGGGTGCCTGGATGGCTCAGTTGGGTGTGGGACTGTCGGTTTCCACTCAGGTCATGACCTCAGTGTGGTGAGATAGAGTCCTGCCTTGGCTCCTCCCCTCAGTGCAGAATCCCCTTGAGATTCTCTCCCTCTCCCTCCCCCTCTGCCCCTTCCTGAGTGTGCACTTGAGCTCATTTTCTCTCTCTCTCCCAAATAAATAAATAAAATCTGGAAAAAAAAGTATAGCAGGGGCCCCTGGCTGGCTCAGTAGAGCACACAACTCTTGATCCACACCCCCCAACCTCTTGCGGAATTTGAGCCACACCTTAGGTATAGAGGTTACTTAAAAATCTTTTCTCAGGGGTGCCTGGTGGCTCAGTCCTTAAGCTCCTCCCTTCTGCTCAGGTCAGGGTTCCCTGCTCAGCAGGTCGTCTGCTTCTCCCTCCCCCAGTCCCCCTGCTTGTATTCCCTCTGTCAAATAAATAAATAAAACCTTTAAAAAAATTTTTTTCTCAATAAAATTAAGGTATAACATTTTGACTAAAATACATGAAACTTAAGCTTAAACTTTTTAAAACTTAACTTTAATTTAAAAATATATATTCAGGGGTGCCTGGGTGGCTCAGTGGGTTAAAGCCTCTGCATTCTGCTCAGGTCATGATCCCAGGGACTTGGGATTGAGCCCCACATAGGGCTCTCTGCTCAGCAGGGAGCCTGCTTCCACCTCTCTCTCTCTCTGCCTGCCTCTCTGCCTACTTGTGATCTTGCCTGTCAAATAAATAAATCAACAAAATCTTTTAAAATATATATACATATATATTCATTCTTACAACCACCACTCAAATCAAAATACAATCTATTTCCAACACCCTCAAAAGTTATCTTGGGTTCTTTCCCAGTCATTACCCCTGCTCCCAAAGTTAACCACTATTCTGACTTCTATTGCCATCAGTTAGTTTTGCCTACTCCTGAACTTCATGTAAATGGAGTTATACATTATTTACTGGTTTGTGCCTGACTTCTTTAGCTCAATGTACTGTCCATAAGGTTTCATCTACATTGTTGTGTGTATCTGTCATTCATTCTTTTTTTATTGCTGTCTAGTGTTTGTATGAATAAATCACAATTCACTTATCATTTCACCTGTTGATAGATTTTTGGATTGTTTCCAGTTTGGGGCTATTACGACAATGCTGCCGTAAATATTATTGTACATGTGTTTTAGGGGACACGTGTTGCTGTACTGGTTTTTGCTTTTAATATTTTATTTATTTATTTGACAGAAAGAAAGAGTACAAGCAGGGGGAGCAGCATGCAGAGGGAGAAGCAGGCTCCCCTCCGAGCAGGGAGCCCAATGTGGCACTTGACCCCAGGACACAAAGATCATGACCTGAGCCGAAGGCAGAAACTTAACCGACTGAGCCAGCCAGGCACCCCTGGTTTTAGCGTTTGATAATATAGTCAACACATTATGGAATATTAAGAAATTGGATGGGAAAAGGAGATGGGTTCTTACAAGAATAATCTACTTCCTTGATGGGATTTTTATTAGGTATTGCAAAAGGTTACACACTGTGCAATTCTATTTAAATAATGTTCTCAAGATGATGAAATTACAGAGACAAAGAGATTAATGGTTGCCCAGCATTAACGTTAAGGAGGAGGTGTGCCCATAAAGGGGTAGAACAAGGGAGATCTTTGTGGTGATGGGTTGGTTATGCATCCTGATTGTGGAGGTGTTTATACAAATCTAAGCATGTGATAAGATGTCATAGAACTATACATACCATTGTTCCAGTGCCAATTTCTTGGCTCTGATATTGTATATAGTTATGTAAGATTTTACTTTCAGTACTCTCTCCGTACTATTTATGCAACTTCCTGCAAACCTACAATTATTTCAAAATAAAAAATTAAAGCAATTACAAAAAAGAAAAAGAAAAAATAGACTTAAAGCACCTAGCCCATGGCAGACGCTCATTAAAAAAATCATTATTCTGGGACGCCTGGGTGGCTCAGTTGGTTAAGCGGCTGCCTTCGGCTCAGGTCCTCAGGTCCTCAATCCCAGCGTCCTGGGATTGAGTCCCACATCGGGCTCCTTGCTTGGCGGGAAGCCTGCTTCTCCCTCTGCCTCTGCCTGCCACTCTGTCTGCCTGTGCTCTCTCTCTCTTTCTCTCTGACAAATAAATAAATTTTAAAAAATCATTATTCTCATTCCTTTTAATTTTTAGACTTATTAGAGCAAATGTAAAACATACAGACAAGTGGAAAGCACAGTATACTCAACTTCCACATACCCATCACCAGACCTTATTTTATTTTTTTAAAAGATTTTATTTATTCATTCGATACAGAGAGAGAGATCACAAGTAGGCAGAGAGGCAGGCAGAGAGAGAGGAGGAAGCAGGGTCCCCGCTGTGCAGAGAGCCCGATGTGGGGCTCGATCCCAGGACCCTGAGATCATGACCCGAGCTGAAGGCAGAGGCTTAACCCACTGAGCCACCCAGGTGCCCCCATCACCAGACTTTAACAGTTGTTAACATTTGGCCATATTTTCTTCATCTATTTTGACCTCTCCCAAGTAAAGTCCTTTTCCACAACGCCATTTTCATACTCTCAAAATTATAATAACTTCTTAATGTGATCTTTTGCACATATTCTGTTTCCCTCAATTTCTCAAAAATAGCTCCTCTTGGGGCACCTGGGTGGCTCAGCTGGTTAAGCATCTGCCTTTGGCTCAGGTCATGATCCTGGGGTCCTGAGATTGAGCCCCATGTCAGTGTCGGGCTCCCTGCTCAGCACAGAGTCTGCTTCTCCCTCTCTCTTTCCCTCCGCCTCCTCACTTGTGTGTGCTCTCTCTCTCAAATAAATAAATAAAATCTTTTTTTTTTAAATAGCCCCTTTTAGGGGTGCCTGGGTGGCTCAGTCAGTTAAGTGTCTGCCTTCGGCTCAGGTCATGGTCCTGGGGTCCTGGGATCAAGTCCCGCATCGGGCTCCTTGCTCAGAGGGAGGCCTGCTTCTCCCCCCTCCCATTCCCCCTGCTTCTGTTCCCTCTCTCGAAGTCTCTCTCTCTCTCTCTCTGTCAAATAAATAAAAATCTTTAAAAAAAATAGCCCCTTTTGGGGGGGCACCAGGGTGGGTCAGTTGGAGGAGGGTGCAACTCTTGATCTTGGGGTTGTGAGTTCAAGTCTCATGTTGGCTGTAAAGATTACTTAAAAAAAATCTTTTTTAAAAAATGGTCCCTTTTTTGGCATGCTTGGGTGGCTCAGTCGTTAGGCATCTGCCTTCGGCTCAGGTCATGATTCCGGGGTGCTGGGATCGAGCCCCGCATGGAGCTCCCTGCTCAGTGGGAAGCCTGCCTCTCCCTCTCCCAATCCCCCTGCTTGTGTTCCCTCTTTGGTTGTCTCTCTCTCTCAAATGAATAAATAAAATCTTTTTTAAAATTTTTAAAAAATTAAAAAATAAAATAAAAAGTGGTCCCTTTTTTATGTGGTAAGAACACTTCGCATGAGATCTACCCTCTAAGCAAACTTTTAAGTGCACAATGCAGTTTTGTTAACTGTGTGCACAATGTTGTATAAAAGATCTTGGGGACTTACTCATTTTGAACACCTGACCTTACATCTGAGACCTTATACCCATTGAACAACTCCACACTTTTCTTCCTCCCGCCAGTGCCCAGGTAATAATTATTCTTACTGATAATGATGTCATGGCTATTATTTACTATGAAACTGTGTCTTTTCCTTTCTGTACTTACAGTTGGGGATTTGAGAACCCATAAGTAGGAATTTCCAATTGTTCCTGTTAAGTTTCTTCTTGTAAACAACAACAACAACAAAAACAGTCCCAGCCTTCCAAGATCTCTTTGGAATCCAGATACGTTGTCTAAAGTAGCTGACCTCTGTCAGCACCACCCTGTGGCTCTGGCCTCTCTCTCTCTACCGTGTTCCACCCCTTCCCAGCCTCCCAGGCTCCCAGAAAGGAGTTGAGTGTTTGTACTCACCATGGATCAGTCCTGTCCTCTTGGATGGGACCTCAACCCCAAAGGAGGGAATGCAGGATTGTCACCCAGAATCTGAGAGGGGGCCCTGACCACTCATGAGAGGAGTAGAGAACACAAAGCAGTCTAGGTGAACTCCCTGGAGGAGAAGGAGATGAGAGAGCAAGAATGTCAGTGACTTGAACAGAGAGGTCATTCTAGTGGCTTGGAGACAAAGCTGGCACAGCCTTGGTCACTGTCATCCACAATTACCTTTCCTCACCACGTCTCCTCACCACCTTCTTGCCCCCGGCTTCCTGCAGCAATGTCCTGACTGCCTTCCCCACCTCAGTTCATGGTTCATGCTCCCCCCTCAGTCTATTCTCAAAACAGCAACCAGAGTCATCTTGTCAAAAACTAAAGTTAGATCATGTCCCTTCACAACCTGAAAGACTCCACTGGCTTCCAATCACAGAGCAAAAGCCAACATCCTGACAGGAGCCTCTAAGCCCCACAGGATTGCCCCCCCCCATGACCTTCTATTATCTTATTTATTTATTCAATATATGTGTACGGAGCACCCCGTGTAAACCAGGCAATGTGCTAGGCCCTGGGCGCATAGCCATGGGCATGGGAGATAAAGTCTCTGCTTTTAGAAACAGAGAGCTTAGAGTCCAGGGAGAGGCAGACAGTAAGGAAATGAATAAGCTCACTTTGGATTCCAATAACTATTGTGAAGAAAATAAGCTGGGATGAAATGATGGAGAGGGACTGAAGCCACGGGCGCCTCTCCGAGGGAACAGAACTTGAGCTGAGAGCAGAATGAGAAGGAAACATTCTTGCAAAGAGCAGAAGCAAAAAGGTGACACCCCTGAGCGTGGGAAGGAATTGATTTATTTCGAAACAGGAAGGAGGCCATGTGGTTGAGGTGGAAGGAACTGGGGGCAGAGGTTGCAGGGAGTCCCAGGCTCCCTAGGGGATAGGAGTGTCCCCTGCACACAATCTCCCAAAGTAGGACCTCTCTGAGATCACAGGACACATAGAGAAGATGCAGGTTTGTTTTCCTGAGCAGAATCTCAATTCAGGGCGCCTGGAAGGTGTGCAACCCTTGATCTCGGGATTGAGTTCAAGTCCCATGTTAGGCATAAAGATGACTTTAAAAATAAAATCTTAGAAAAAAAAATCTCAATTCAGTATGAAAAGCTCAGCCTCCTATGTACCAGTCACTTCAGCTTAAAACAGAACTTGGTCTAATATTTCCTAGACCTGAAGCCCAGCGCTCCATGGGCTTGGGCTGTGCCTCCTCACCTGTTCGCCCCTCCCCCTCCCCATCTCTCTGTGCTGTGTGAGCCCCGAGACATCCCCTGTGGGCAGCTGTCCCGTTCACCCCTCTGCAGCCCACCCTTCAGCAGCTGTTTCTGTCTGAGGAAGAGTAAAAGACTATTTAAAGGAACATGGGGTGAGGGGGGCAAAGGGAGCTGAGGAGACCTAGCCTGGGCTCTCGATGGGCAAGCGAGCCCAGAGGGCTGGTGACCATCTTCCACATGGCCTGCAGTTGGCTTTTGGGGTCACCAGAGCCTGGCAAGTACATAGGGAAGAAGGGTGGCCACAGGATGGATACGGCCAGGGTCAGGGCAGGAAAGACGGGCTGGGCTGTGATTGAAAGGTGCCACCTGTCAGATCTTCACGGGAAATCTGAGCCTCCTAGGCCAAGGGAAAGTGTTGTACCAACAGGGCCATAAACAATGCTCTTCTTCGGCTGAAGGCTCTTGGAGTGGGGGTGGGGCGGAAAGGGGGAGGAAGGGGGAGGCGGGCCCACCGGAGAGCTAGGGGCTGGAGGCCACTGGCTGGGGCTAAAGGCAGCCCAGGAGTGAGGTCGCTCAGCTGGAGGAAAGAGACAACTCCAAACCCCCAGGCAGAGGCCCCACAGGTAGGAGAAACTCCGGTCCCCTTTCTAAGTGCCCCCCTCCAGCTGCCAACCCCTCTCCCACCTTCCAGGGGCTGGAGCCTCCTCATGGAGCCACAGAATTGGAGAAATCCAGGCTCTTTGCTAATCCTCTCCACCTCTCTGTCAACTCTCTTTGGATGCCAGAGGTCAGGGACCCAGCTCTAGGGCAACTTGAAATCACCTACAGAGTAGCCTGCAGGTGGCCATCCCCTGGGAGGACCTGACAGGGACAGAGAGGGCCTTGGGAGTCTGGTCTCATCCTGGGTCTGGTCAGGGTGGGAGGCAGATTCTCTAAGCAGTTGAGAGTGGCTTCTCCAAGGGGGAGTCACTGGCTGGGATGGGGGACGGCAGAAGCCTCAGGACCACAAGAAGACAGACTGGGTGTCAGGGGGTCCGGGAGGTTCTAACAGAACCATCAAGTGTCGTCTACATTATTTGGGGTTTGGAACTCGAGCTCCTGGGTTCTTTTTCTCCCAGCCAGCCAAGAGAAACACGGAGAGGGAAGAGGAACTGTCAGGAGTGCTGCTTTGGACACAAAACAGGGTGCCTGTAGGCTTCCCTGGAGGAAAGAGGAGGGGGGCGTGGAGAGGAAGAGGGGACGGAGAGGGCCTGCCATGCACGTGGAAGAGAGAGAGCTGCACTCCTCAGCCACACCCAGCTACCCTCGCCCACCTGAGGGGTGCCCCTCACACCCGGCTAGGGCCCCTGAAGGGACCCTCGCTGAAGAACTGGTGGGAGCAGCAGCATTTTTTGGCACAAGCGCCAGACTGGTTTTCAGGAGAACGGGATTCTAGGTATGGCTGGGCCCTTTAATTGTCCTGTGACTTTACTCAAGGCTCTTCAAATTCCTAATCTGTAAAATGGGGCCAGGAACGCCTATTCCAAAGGGCAAGAGTGAGTAATGAGTGAGGTCCCGCAGGGCACTGTGGAGAGAGCTGGAAACCTGCTAGCGGATCCTTAGTGTTGGGGTGGGTGATGCTACCCTGGCTTCTCACATTCTGGGGTTCTTCACTCCTTATCTATTTATGACAAGACGGGGGCGGGGGTGGAGAGCTGAGGTGATGAGCACACAGGACGGCTGAGGGGTGTATGCGTACACGTGCGTGAGTGTGTGCATGCACAAGCGTGCACCTGCCCTTCCTTCCCTCCCACCCCCACCCCCCCAGCATGTAGCAGGTAGACGAAGGGGAAGATGGCTACAGGGCTCTGGTGAATCTTAGCTAAGCACCATCGCACTTTGAGGTATAAAAGGGGTTTGTTGTCATTTTACTGGTGTTCAGTCCTCTTTGCCTTGTCTTAGCAACGAAATACCCTCATGGCTGGGTCAGGACCAACATTAATAGGCAGACACAAGGATCAGCGGGTAGAGCATTCGACTCTTAATCTCAAGGTTGTGAGTTCAAGCCTCACATTGGGCGTGGAGCCTTGTTAAAAATAATAATAATACAATAAAGTCTTGAATGATCCCAGGCACACTTCAAAACACTTTCCATGCATTGGCTTCCTTAACCCTCCAGCACCCCACAGGGTGACTTTTATCTCTACAACATCACAACACCGGGCTGGTGGGTAGCTTGCTCAAGATCACACCATTAGTAAACAGTGGGAAGATTCCAGAACTGATGATTTTCACCACTGCTCCATACCACCTTCCAAACACGAACACGGAGTTTGGGGCTGTGTGGATGATTTAGGCCAGCATCTGCCATACTTGCTTCTGGGACACAGGATGTTCCTCAAGATGGCGGTAGATGCATCTCAGGAAAAGCAAAGCAAAAAGAAAAGAAAGCAAGAAAAAAATAAATCCATGGTCAAATAGGTTTGGGGAACAATTAGTTAAATAGAGCTAAGCAAAGTTAAGGTTTCTTTACTATGGAGTATCTAGAACCCCCTTCCTTACTAGTGAAGTTGTGTATCTCTAAAAGGGAAAAGAGGAGGCTGTTTCTGGAACAGCCTCATCCAGAGAATACATTTCCCCAACTCCAGCTCCTATTAATGTCTTAGGAGACCCTAGTTTTCCACAGAACAGTTTGGAAAATCTGATCTAGACCAATCCTGTCACTGTCAGTAGAAAATGAGGATTCGAGAAGCAAAGGGTCGGCTCAGGTCTCAGAGTGAGCAACTAAGCGATAGGGATCAATCTGGCTCCATGGACTCCTGGATCCCCGCTGATGTGCATCCCAACTCTGGCTGGTTAGCTCCCAGTTAATACATTGCTGAAGATTTTGAACCATAAAGGGGCTCTGGTGGGAGGGGTGGGGTTGGAGGACAGTGTGAACATCTTTGCAAATCCCAGTCGGCTTCCTCAGAAACAGGGAGGGCCCCAAATCCAGGGACCCCGGGGACTCTGGACTGGGGGCAGTAAGACCCGAGTGGATGGCAGGGAATGGAGCCCTGTACCAGCCTGCCTGTCTTCCTGCCTCTGTCCCAACTGCCCAGGTGCCCTGGGTACTGTCGCCCAGAATGATGGCACGGCAGAGGGCAGAAGGTATTTTTAGCCAGTGACACGAGTACCTCGTTCTCTTACTCCCTGAGTCATGCCCTGAACACTATTTGAGGATTGTTTTCTTTGCAAACAGACACCCAAGAAGGGCAGGGGGATGAAGGAGGTGGCCCCGCCTGCCCCCCGCCCACCTGTCTTTGTAGATCCTACAGTGTATACAGTACTCGAATAGGAAAGCTCATGCCAAGTTATCACGACCTCCCTCTTCCCCACCCCATCCCTGGCAGTTAGAAGGTCAGGTTTCTCTGGCACAGGTTAGGAAGAGTACGTTTCTTTTCCTCACCAAAATAAACTCTCCCATGTCCAGGCCCACCTTTGCGGAGAACCCCCGGCCAAGCTGTGACAGAGCGGTGGCAGCTGGCAGAGCTGGCGGAGCCCCAGAGACCAGCTGGCCCTGGGTTTCCCAAATTTCAGGCACTTTTACACCACCCCCAGGATTTCGGCACATCTGTACCACCTGTGTCCTGCTTTCCTGAATGCCTTCCTTTGAATTAACTTATTTTTAAATTCAACAAATATATTTTTAAAAGAAAGTTTGTATCACTATTGGAAATGGAAACTCAATATCACTGGCCAGAAATAGAAAGTAACCATTAAAAAAAAAACAAAAACAGAAACCAAGCAGTACTATTAGATTCGATCTGGATACTCCTGCCTGCTTTGGGCTCTGAGCCCGAGACTGAGGCTAGCTACTACCTCCATTAAAAAGGGAGAAGAGCAACCACTCCACAGGTGTTCCTGATGCCAGGATCCTGTTTTAACCATTTCATTCGCTTAATGGAAAGAGGCAAAGTCCTTGAAAAGGCATTACGTGATCTAATATTCTTTAAAGCCCAAGCCACAGCCTGCAGAGGGCAGTTGGGTGAACACCATCCAAGGCCAAGTCCATGTGGCCCAACATCTCACCCTTGGGGAAGCAGCACTGGACCCCTTCATTTTACCACAGGGAACACGGATGCTCCTGTCACATGTCCAAGCAGTGTCGATGTGGGGGACGTGGGACTGAGCAGCATTCCTCCAGACTCCCGGGCCAATGCTCTCTGAGGGCGGGTTCCTCACCTCATGCAGGGATGCGGCATGACCAGGTCTGCTTGTCTCTACTTTCTAGAGATGGAGCAGAAGGAAGAGAAGCCCTCTGAGGACGGGACCATTGTCTCCCCAACCCCAGAGGCCCCCATGACGCAGGGAAGTGGAGCCTCTGCAGGAGAGGCCAAAGGCACAACCGAGGCGAGAGGAAAAGAGGGGCCTCTGGATGGAGCAGGAAAGCAGGAAAGAGCACCAGCCGAGGACAGCACTCCGGCTGAACTTCAGGGAGAAGCCAATGGGTTGGATGAGGTCAAGGTGGAATCCAAAGCAGAGGCTGAACTTGACAAGGGAGATGGCAGGAAGGAAGAGATCACAGTGACTCCTCAGATGACTGATGGGAAGGAAGAGACCCAGCCCGACCCCAAGGAGGCCGACGAAGCACAGGGGAGCATGCCGGCCTCTGAGAAGCAGCAAGCCAATGAGAAGGACGCCAAGCCTCCATCTAGGGAGGAAGCCGGTGGGAATGATGAGACCAAGGCTGAGCTCAAACAGGCTGCCGGGGAGCAGGAGGCCAAGACTGAAGCCAGGGAGGCTGACGGGAAGGAGGAGGCCATGGCAGCCTCTCAGGAGAAGAGCAGCAAGACAGAGGAGCCCACAGCTGAAGCCCAGAAGAAAGCCAGTGCCCCAGAGGCCCCCGCAGACTCTCAGAAGGCTGTTGTGGAAGGGGAGACCGACGTTGAACCTCAGGAAGCTGACGTGAAGGAGGCGGCGGTGAGTGTGGCGAAGGAGAGGAGGGAGGAGGCCCCCACCGTGTTCTGGAGTCCCCTGCCCCCCAGGAACTAAGCCTCCCACCCCCTGGCTTTATTCCTTTGGATAAATCCAGTCTTCTGAATGACATCAAGAGCTGGGGGGCAGGGGGTACAGCCCAGGGGCCCCAGGCTCCCTTCCAGATCTTCCTAGAGTCCTCACAAAGCCTGGAACAGGTGCTTGTGGGTCCACAAGCCCATAGAGATCATGCTGGTTCCAGGAGCCAGGCAGTCCCAAGGAAGAGCAGGACGGGAGTGTGCAGATAGAGTCCGAGGAAGGAGCAGGGGTGATTCCCAGCTCCCCTGAGGAATGGCTCGAGAGCCCCACAGAAGAGGGCAGTGGCCTCAGCCCAGGTGAGTGAGTCCAGGGTCCCGTGGGGGGGGGGGGGCAGTTCAGGAGCTACCCTGAGGGTGTGGGCCGACAACAATAGCGAGTCAAGGTAGCTCCAGCTTCGCTCTCTCCCTCCCACCTCTCCCTCCAGATGGGCTGGGTCCAGACTCGGCAGCTTCTGGAGAGACCAGTCCTTCAGCCAGGTAATGTCAAATTCTGGGGCCCCGTTCCAGCTCCCTCTACCGCACGCTCCCTTCCAAGTCTACCGTTGCCTGGGCCTGGGTCTCCCTGGCGACTGATCTAGAGATATTCCAGAATTCCTGGCTTTCAGCCCCCTACCCCAGGGCAGAGCCCAGGAAACCAAAGGAGCCAGAGGCTGGAAACGAAGAGACCATGCCCCCTCCACCACTAAAGCCTTCCCACCTTCTCCTCCTTCTCTTCCTCCTCCTCAGCGTCCTAGGCAGATCTTCCCGGGGCTCCTTGTCTTGTCCCTGAGCATACTGCCATGGCGTCGGCACAGCCCACAGAGCGTGAGCAGAAAGCCCGAGTTCAGACAATGACTCTGCCACTTACCAACTGTGTGGTCTTGGTCACGTCACTGTTCTCTTGTGTGAAGTGACCCCGTAATTGTACCTGCCTCATAGGATTAGCGTGAGGCTTACATGCCCTAAAATGTATAAAGCATGTGGGGCACCTGGCTGGCTCACTCGGTAGAACATGCTGTTCTTGATCACTGTGTCATGAGTTTGAGGCCCATGCTGGGTGTAGAGATTACTTTTATAAAACAGTATAGAGGGGCACCTGGGTGGCTCAGTCCTTAAGCGTCTACCTTTGGCTCAGGTCATGATCCCAGGATCCAGGGATCAATACCCTCATCGGGCTCCCGGCTCAGTGGGAAGCCTGCTTCTCCCTCTCCCACTCCTCCTGCTTGTGTTTCCTCTCCCGCTGTCTCCCTCTCTCTCTGTCAAATAAATAAATAAAATCTTTTTTTAAAAAACAACAGTATAGAGCCCTGAGCACAGTGCCTGGTACCCGGTGGGTGCTGGATAAAGTGAAAGCCTTATTGCCATCGTGTAACTTGACTCATTGGAAGAATCCTCCTTTGTCTTGACCTGAGATCCACCTCCATGCCACTTTTTTTAGGAAAGCCAGTGGGTGCATGTTCATTCGGGCTCAGCGGGGTGCTCTCCACTCCCCTTCTTTCTCGAGCCTCAGAGCCTCCGTGTCAGGTAGCTCTTCTTGTCCCCAGTTTCCAGGGGAGGAGGCTGAGGCTCAGAGAAGTGACATGACAGCCCCAAGATCACACAGCAAATAAGAGGCAAAGCCAGGATTCAAACTCAGGTCAGACCTCAGACTTGTCTTAGCTCCACCCACATATCTCACCAGACCATAGGCTCCCCCAAAGTTAGATTGAGCCTCATTAGTTCATCTCGACCCCCACCCAGTGCTGGGCACAGAGGAGACGTCCGCCGGGAGTGGGGGCTACAATTTCCTATGCCTCTTCTGACTGCAGGGGGCTCCCCACCACCACCAGCCGGCCCCCTGCCTCCTGCCCCCACCTTGTGCTCTGGAGTGGCTGGTCCCAGGCCCTCTCACACTGCTCTGAACCTTCTCCATAGTGAGTCTTCACCCAGCGATGTGCCCCAGAGTCCCACAGAGCCCCCTCCCTCCCAGGAGAAGAAGAAAGAGAAGGCACCAGAGCGCAGGGTGTCAGCCCCTGCCCGGCCGCGGGGGCCCAGAGCACAGAACCGCAAAGCCATCGTGGACAAGTTTGGCGGGTAGGGTGCTGACTGGGCTGGGCTTTCCCGGGCGAACCATGGACCCATCGGTGGGGCCGGGAGGCCTGAGGGTGTGGGAACAGCCCAGGCCGGGTAGGAGGACTGATATCTGGGGCCCGGGCTCCTCCTCGATGGGGCCTTCTGTGGCCTCTCACCGCTGGGGGCCGGCCTTCTCCATGCCTCCCCTTGCAGGGCCGCGTCGGGCCCCACCGCCCTGTTCCGAAACACGAAGGCCGCAGGGGCAGCCATCGGCGGGGTCAAGAACATGCTCCTGGAGTGGTGCCGGGCCATGACAAGAAACTACGAGGTGAGCATGGAGCAGGGCCCGTGCGGGGCAGGGGACCCTTCCCCAGGGCGGCAGGGCCGGGCGGGTCTGAGTGGGGCGGCCCCCCCACCCCCGCCAGAGGCTCACCAAGGCCCCGTTCGTCGGCAGCACGTGGACATCCAGAACTTCTCCTCCAGCTGGAGCAGTGGCATGGCCTTCTGCGCCCTCATCCACAAGTTCTTCCCCGACGCCTTTGACTACGCAGCGCTGGAGCCCACGCAGCGCCGGCACAACTTCACTTTGGCCTTCGACACAGCAGAGTGAGTGGCAGTCAC
The DNA here is from genome assembly GCA_004024625.1 of Mellivora capensis. Classification (NCBI taxonomy): domain Eukaryota; kingdom Metazoa; phylum Chordata; class Mammalia; order Carnivora; family Mustelidae; genus Mellivora; species Mellivora capensis. The sequence continues at coordinate 20,250 of PISX010003133.1, read as the reverse complement.
CGACAGCGGTCCCCGGGGCGAGGGGTAGGGGGTGAGAAGGGGGGTGTTGCTCGGGAGCTGCGCAAGCGCGCTGGCTTCACCAGGGCGGGTAGCTGGCGGGTCAGACGGGTCACAAATCCAACACATGCTTTTCGACCGCCAGGAGTTGTGTGTCAGGACGCAGCCGTCCTGACAGAGTCCCCACTTGTCGTGGCTTAGAGTCTAAAGGGTGAGGCAGATCACAAGCACACCCCTCCGAGTGATCTGTAACGTGGGGGTCAGGGGGCGGCGCCCCAAGGAGAACAGGCAGGGTAAGCGATGGGCAGGAGGCAGGCCTGCCGTTTTACACACGGTGGGTGCCGAGATTGGGGCCACCGCCCGACTCTGCCATTTCTTAGCGGTGTGATCTTGAACAGGCTCCTTTACCTCTCTGAGCCCTCACATCCTGATCTCTAAAATGGGCACGACGTTTCCTCTTCTGCAGGGCTACTGTGAGAATTAAGTAAATAATTAGGCGAGGTCTCTATAGCAGTGCCTAACCCACAGCAAAAACTCCAAAAAAAGGATCTGAGCTGTTGTTCCTACATGATGATGGATGGTAGCACAGTTTTGTTTTGTTTTTATAATTATTCATCACTTTGGAATCTGGAGGGGGGCTTCTTGCTGAGGCTCACATGGCTGGGTGCCAGGGGTGTTTGCAGTGGGATGGACAAAGGGGTCCTGGAAGGGCAGGAGGAGTGTGAGGAACAGCATGGCCCAAGGAAGGACATGGCTGCTGGGTGGTGGCAGAAGGGGAGGTACTCCCACCACCAAAGCCCCACCAGAGCCGGCCTCAGCCGGAGGCCTCTGTGTACCTACCTGGGAGGCCAGAGTACATGGTGATGGCCTTAGGGCTCCCAAAGAGTGCATGCCAGACGCACACCTTCTTCCAGGCCCAGGGAGAGGCTTCTGAGCCACCTGGTAGAAATGGATTAGGTAGAGGATATTGCCCGTGGCCCCTGGCCACAAACCCATGGGGAAGCCTGGAGCAGCAGCATTTCCCTGCATGTCCCCAGGAGCAAAACGAGAAGAGGGATGAAGAGCTATGCTTTGCTAATGGGTTTTTCTTTTTCAGCAGATTCCTCAAACAAAACATTAAGTGAATGCCTGACATATAAAACAGATTACAGGGGGGCCTTTTTATTTTTTATTTTTTTTTAACTTCCATTTAACTAAATAACACTTTTCTTATGAAGTGTACATACTGCTTCAAACGCTAGCTCGTTCCTAAAGGTTGGAGTTCAAGGTTGTAATTTATATGTCATGAAACTGGTACAGAAGGTGCAAAGTGTGTCCTAACCCAAATGATAATTGTCCGTAGCCTGGATGACACTGGATGAAGTAACCCGTTAAGAGGAATCATTACAACCCACTGGCCTCTAGGTTAGTTGAGCTTTATCACTCTTCTCAGCCACCTGCTCATGGTTATGACCTAGTGCTTTTTTTTTTAAGATTTTTATTTATTTATTTGATGCATAGAGATCACAAGTAGGCAGAGAGGCAGGCAGAGAGAGGGGGGAAGCAGGCTCCCCACTGAGCAGAGAGCCCGATGCGGGGCTTGATCCCAGGACCCTGAGATCATGACCTGAGCCAAAGGCAAAGGCTTAACCCACTGAGCCACCCAGATGCCCCAATGACCTGTTTTTGCCAATAATTGTACCACTTTCAAAATCTTGGTTTCAGACATTGAGCTCTCTCTCCCTGGCCCCACCCCTCACCTCTCTAACTCACTTAGGTTAGCAGCCCCACTCCCAGAGATTTTTAACTCCATGGGGACTTCTAATCCATTAACCTCACCATTCTCCACTTTCTGTCAGCTTCCTTAGGTCTTCACTCTTTAGCCTCGAGTTCATGGTCTATCAAGGTCGTCACTCAAAAGGAGACCTTTCTAGGTTGGGAGGTGTTCCTGGAGCACACCAGCTAAGCACCCAACACCCTTTCCAAGATGCTCCCTGAGGCATGTGTATGGGGCTCTAGGGCACCAAGAATGCAATTTGAAAAACACCAGACTTGGTATTCCAGAAGATCCCTTCCAGTTTCATATTTTCCTGCCAAGAGATGGAGTGAGTGCACTGGGGTGGGAAGCCGAGGGGGTCAGGAGTGCCAGGTCCTGCTCTGGGTTCAGAAGCAGCTTTAACGATGATGACAAGCCCCATGGATTGAGGGTGCTTAGGTGCTGGGCGTCCTGCTAAGAGCTTTCTTTGGAGCATCCCCTTCTATCCTCTCAGCAGTCTTAGAGTGTCGATGTGAGTAGTGAGGTCCCTCAACGTCCTAGGTTCATACAGGAAGGCCTGGCAGAGCCGGGACATGGACATGAAACTCCCAGTCGAGGCTGAGAGCTCTAAGTGAATGCCAGGAACCAAGTGTCCCTGGTGCACAGGACGCAGGTCATTGTCCTCCTGCATCTGCCTTACTTTGGTTCCAAGCCAGGCAGAGCCTAAGGGAAGCAAGATGAATAGTCAGGTGACAAGGACCCAGCTGCCAGAAGGCATCGGGCAATAGCAAAAAAGGAAGGCTTTGGGTAGGGATGCACGGGGCCGCAGGATGGAGAGTCTGACCTGCTGAATTCAGATCTTGTCCCCGCCTTCTTAGCTCTGTGATTCTTGACTGCGGACTTCTCTTCTCTTTGGGTTTGGTGTGAAGATTAAGTGTGTGTAGTAAGGGGGCCCCTGCCCCAGCCATCACCTCCCACTGCCCCTGTTCTGGAACTCACCTGATTCCCACGGAGTCCTGGGATGTGGAGGAACAGCCAGTGCTCGCCCCCCCGACCCCAGTCAGCTAGAAGAGCCCAGCCCCGCCACCCCTCAGGTCCAGTGGGAATGAAGCTTCTCCTGTGTAGGGGGAGAGAACAATGTAGGGGGACAGAACCCTGACCCACCCCCAGGAGGGGAAAACACCACACTGGTTGCAGGGACCCTCTCTTATTCTTGGCAGTCCTCCAGTCTGTGCCCCTCCCCTGGTCTCAGGCCAGTCCAGCTTGGGTTTCAGCCTGGCTGTCTCTGCCCCGAGAGGGTTTCTGCTGGGACCCTGGATTCTCCCACTGCCAGCACCCATGGCAGTCTGACAGGCTGGGACTGCCGAGACCCAGCTTCAGGGCAAGGATGCCAGAGGCAAGCCTGGGATTGAGTCCCAGCTGTGTTACTTGCTTTGACCTTGAGGACATACGTGGGCTTTGGGATCAGACCAAACTGAGTTTGAATTTGGACTGTCAGGGGCTCAGTGACCTCATCTGTACAATCGTTGGTCAGCCTAGCTGACCTCTTGGCTCCAACATACACGATTCTGTGGGTTTCACCCTGGCTGGGCTGCCCCCCTTCCCCCTGGCTCCCACATGCTTCAGCTCTGGCTCTGTCCCTCAGGAAACTGGCCGACTGCGCCCAGCTGCTGGAGGTGGACGACATGGTGCGGCTGGCGGTGCCTGACTCCAAGTGCGTCTACACCTACATCCAGGAGCTGTACCGCAGCCTTGTGCAGAAGGGGCTGGTGAAGACCAAGAAGAAATGAGGAGCGGACTGGCCCTGTGGGTGGAGGTGGGCAGAGTAGGGGCCCAGGCCCAGGCAGGTGGCACCAGTCTTAAATGCATTAAAAGTACTTTTATAAAATCCTGTCTGCCCCCTCGGTGCACCCCCCACCCCGGGGACCTCGCTCCCTCTGGAATGATAAACCCCGGCCAGCCACCAGGGTTCCTCACCTGACAAGATCTTCTCGACAACCAGGATGCCACTTGGGAAAAGACAGTGGCCTGGGTGCCACCCCCTCCAACTCCTTTCCCCCACCCCCAACCGATGCGCAGCTGTGTGACTTTGGGGCAGTGAATTAACCTCTCTGAGTCTCAGCTTACAGTCTGAACAGACCTGATGGAGGTGGAATGAGATAATGAAATGAGCAAACAGCCTCACCAGGTGCCCGTCCCCTTAGTGTTCCATAAGTGAGTCCAAAAGTGAGGCATTTGTACATTCTGAGTCATTGGTGGTGCTTTTCCTGATTCTCTTCCCTCTTTCCACACTTCTCCCAGACTAGGTGCTGGGTTAGGAGGTTCTCTGGGAATCTCAAGCTAAATTAGCAGGGCCTGTGAAGACACCTGCACTCCGTCTCTTACAAGCAGCGGCTTTCCGGAAGCTTAGACCGCTGCTCCCTGAAGGTCCTTCCTTCAGGTTAAGTTAATCCCTCCAGCTCAGGCTGAAGTTCTGGCTTGTTTTTGCTTTTCTATTGTTCGTTAGAGATGCACCCCTGAGCTGCTTATAATTTCCTGCTAACAGGCTTGTCTGACCTTATCAGCCATTCCGAGCATGTGCGCCAACAAGAACAGCTCATGAGAAACAAGGAAAGGAAAACCAGCCAGCGTGCCTGTGCAGCCAAATGTCCGGACCCTGCCCTGACTGACTGGGCAGACCCGGCCATCCACCGAAGCACTCTGTGCCTCAGTTGCCTCGTAAAATGGGGGTGCTCCCCCTATAGACGGGTTGACAGCCTAGTCCCTCATGGCCAGTTTTCCCCACACTGTCTGGGGTTCCACGAGGCTCGAAGTCCAGCAAGCCCTCCATTCTGGGGACTGGGGTCACACCTTTTAGTAGAGAGCAGCTAACCCTCAGCCTCACGTTCTCCCGATGAACCCAACCATCCTCTCAACGAACACCCAGCCAGCCTCCAAATTCATCTGTGACTTTAATGGGTGGACAAGTTGATGGCTTCTGTGGTTCCCCCTGAACTGGACACTAGGGGAGGGGTCACTCCTCCCAGCCTAAAGCCTGATCCCCAGAAACCGGCATCCCAAGGGAATTGCAAGGGGGTTTAGAACCATGCAGTCAGGGGGCACCTGAGTGGCTCAGTCAGTTAAGCATTTGACTCTTGGTTTCAGCCCAAGTCATGACCTCAGGGTTGGAGATGGAGCCCCGCATTGGGCTCCACACTCTGCGTAGAATCTGTTTGAGATTCTCTCTCTCCCTCCCCCTGCTCATGCACACACACGTTCTCTAAATAAATAAATAAACAAATAAATAAATAAAATCTTCAGTCGATTGAGCGACCAACTCTTGGTTTCAGCTCAGGAAATGATCTCAGGGCCATGAGATGGAGCCGTGTGTCAGGCTCCGTGCTCAGCAGGGGGGTCTGCTTGAGATTCTCTCCCTCTCCCTCCCCCTCTGCCCCTCTCCCTACCCATGTGTACGCTCCCTCTCCCTCTCTAAAATCAGTAAATAAATCTTAAAAACAAACAAACAAAACCATGTAGTCAGATTTTTGGAATGGAGAGTCTTCATTTCACGATTTATCAGTAGAAAGATTCAGCGGAAAGGAAAGATTCAGCACCTGCATCTAGATAGACATGTAGTACCCATTAGTGGACTAACTGACTTTGGTCACGCGATAAACAAATGGCTCAATTGTAAATATGATTCTTAGTGCCCTGCCTCCCACACACCCTCCCGATGTCCCCCCTGCTCCCTGATGCCTGGGGATTCTCGTGGGCTCCTGGGCTCGCTCCCTGCCAGCCAGGCTGGAGGTGACCTGTGGTCCTAAGACGGAGCAGTTAGTAAGACCAGGATTTCTGCACCCTAGAATGCCAGAGAGCTGGCCTGTAACCATCACCAACTCCTCTGGCTCTGGGGCAGAGAGGAGTGGGGCAAAGCCCACCTGTGGCCAGGTGAACCTGGGAATGGGCCCACACCCCACACACACAGAGACTAATGACTGACAGACAATCTAGGAAGGAAAATACGGAACGAAGGAGAAGGGCTCCGGCCCCCAGTCCGTGAGACGTGTCTGTCAGCCAAGCAGAGGATCCCGAGCAGGGACGGGGGAGAACCGCTAGGAGGGCCGGTCGGCTCCGTACTTGAGGGTGAACTCTCGGGCCTCGCTGTTGAACCGCTCTGGGTTCTCCGCCAGCAGGTCGGCGAGCTCCACCCGAATCGGCTGCCCCAGGTCCGGTCTATTCACCAGCACGCTGAGGGCCTCCAGGACTGGGGAGAGAGGCCAGATCAGGACAGCAGGGTGAGAGAAAAACTCTGGCAAGGAGGCCATGGCAGCGCACCCCCAGACGCCCTGGCATTCCACACTCTCTCCGCGGGGAGACTCCCAGGAGGGTCCATCCCTCTGGATGAAGATGGCTCTACCGAGTCGGATAGCCCTCGTTCCCCACTGATGATACCCAGAGCCCTGACCGGCAACACCAGCACTTTCAAACTAGGTTCCATCCATGGCTCCCGAGAGGCTTCCCATCATGGGGGTCGATGAGATAACTGGGGTTTCAGGGTCCCACTCCTTTTTCAACAAAAACCACTTTCTGTTTGATATCGATTCCAAATACATCAACTTTTATTTGGGAAAAAGGATTCTGAGGCTGAAGACTGGAAACCACTATTGGCCCTGTGGCTCCCATTCTTTCACAGGGGCCTCTGGGGACCGGTGAAGGCAGTGGTCCATCGCTGGAGGCAAATGCATGTATGAACATGCACAAACATGGTTCGACATTCAGAGTTCTCCACAGTCCCCCTGGAACCCCCCCTCCCTTCCCCTGGGGATCTTTGTTTCCAAGGCTAAGAACTCCTGAGCTGGTTTGGGCACCTGGGGGGCTCAGCCAGTGAAGCCTCCAACTCTTGATTTCAGCTCAGCTCAGGGTCTCAGGTCATGATCTCAGGGTCATAAGACTGAGCCCTGTGTCAAGCTCCTTGCTCAGTGGGGAGTCTGATTGAGATTCTCCCCCTCTCCCTCCCCCACTCTTACTCCCACTCATGCAAACACACTCTCACTCTCTCTTAAAAAAATAAATTAATTGGGGTGCCTGAATGGCTCAGTGGGTTAGGCCTCTGTCATTAGCTCAGGTCATGATCTCAGGGTCCTGGGATCCAGCCCCGCATGGGTCTCTCTGCTCAGCAGGGAGCCTCCTTCCCCCCACCCCACCTGCCTCTCTGCTCTGCTTGTAATCTCTCTCTCTCTCTTTCTGTCAAATAAATAAATAAATAATCTTTTAAAATTAATCAATCAATTAATTAATTAATTTTTAAAAAGAGAACTCCTGAGCTGGTCCAGAAGCAGGACAGACTGCACACAAATGTGCATGGGCTCTAGAGACACACTGTCCAATAAGGGAGGTAGCCACTAGCCACATGTGGATATCTAAGTTGAAATGAATTAAAATTAACTGCAATGAGGAATTCAGTTCCTGCATCACATTAGCCACATTTCGGTGCTCAACAGCCACACTGGCTACTGATTGGGAATTGGGCTGTGCGCTATGGAACATTTCTATCACTATAGAATGTTCTGCTGGGCAGCACTGTTCTAGGGTCAGCCAAGCCTGGCTCTGAATCCCAGCTCGGCCCCTGGCCAGCTATATGACCACAAGCAGGCGCTTTAGCTGTCATGTACCCTGGGGTCCCCCTCTACTCAAGGGGCGATGAGGGCACCACACGTGGGGTTGCTGGGACTGGATAAAGTCCGTGTGTGACGCTCCTAGCACAGCACTCAACGTGCTTCCTCAGTGTGTACTGCCATTATTGGGCCTGTCCCCTTGATGTTCATTTGGGGCACTGAGCCTGGGAAGGAACAGACCTCACCAAGGTCCGCAGACAGAGCAGCAGGGCCCTTCCCTCTGCAGCCTGCAGCTCTGTCGCACCTGTCCAGGTAGAAGAGCAGGGGCAGGACCTGGTCAGCCAGCCCAGCATCTCCGGACGCACCCCTTCTATCCAAAGACAGGCCCAGCTGAGACCCACAATGTTTATCTCCACTCTTTTGGGCTTTTCTGACTCAGAATCAGTCCCCTCACCCCGCATCCAGGATCCCTCCCTCCTGTTAGGCAAGCCCCAGTCCCACCTTGGCTGGTCTTGGTGTGAGGCTGCCAGTTCTCATGGCTGATGATGGGCAGGCAAACGATTCCATTGTGGCCCACATTGGGGTGGTAGATCCTGGTAGTAAATGTCACCGTAGGGGGCTTGAACGGATAGTCCTCGGGGAAGTTGATGCGCACGTGGAAGGCCTTGAGGTTGTAGGGTGGTTCCTCCTGTGCAAGAGAAAGGGTTGAGCTCGACTCCAAGACATGTCAGCTCTGAAAAGACTGGTTTCCTCCTAGGACCTCGGTCCTGCTCCTTCTCTCTCTGCCGTTCCCCGGGCTCCCAGGCATTCTCTGCTCGCTCCCAAGTAGGACCATGAATGGAGGTGGCACCTGCTTGCTGACTGGGCCATGGATTCGCAAAGGAGCGGAGTCATGAAAGAACATGGGCCTGGGAGGCACCAAGGCCAGACCCTGAGTCCTGCTGCGCAACCGGGGCTGGGCCAGCGTCTCTCTCCTTGGGGGCCCGTTTCCTCATCGAAGACTGGGTCAAGTTTGACCAGATGAGCTCTAAGGACTCTTTGGGCTTTTTTTGTTTTTTCAATAATTAACCTTTTGGGGCGCCTGGGTGGCTCAGTGGGTTAAAGCCTCTGCCTTCGGCTCAGGTCATGATCCCAGGGTCCTGGGATCGGGCCCCGCGTTGGGCTCTCTGCTCAGTGGGGAGCCTGCTTCCTCCTCTCTCTCTGCCTGCCTCTCTGTCTACTTGTGATCTCTGTCTGTGAAATAAATAAATAAAATCTTTAAAAAAAAAAAATTAACCTTTTTCCAGTTTTATTGAAAAATAATTGGCAGACATCACTGTATGAGTTTAAGGTGTAGAGAGTAACGGTTTGATTTACCTATATGGTAAAATCATGAGCACAATCGGTTCAGCTAACATCCATCTTCTCACATAGGTACAATAAAAAGAAAAGAAAAAGAAAGGGGGTGCTGGGGTGGCTCAGTTGGTGAAGCGTCCGACTCTTGGTTTGGGCTCAGGTCATGATCTCGGGGCCCTGGGATTGAGCCCCTCCTCAGGCTCTGAGTTCTGCATGGAGTCTGCTTGTCCATGAATGGTACATATTGTTATTGTGTATTTTATCATGATAAAAACTTTTTTTAAAGAAGAAATAACTCAGCAGCTAGAGTGGCTGAGGGTTTGCCAGGAGCCAGGAAAAGACCCTCCAGACTTCGAGCAACCTGAAAACCTTCCTGGGCACCACCCCGTGCCACCTTGTGTTGAGGGCTTGACACGCATTAGTCCATGCAGCAGAGGGTAGCGGTTACATGAACTTTGGAGCTACCCTGCCTCGGTATGAATCTTGGCTCTGCCATTCTCTAGCTGTGTGACCTTATGCAAGTAACTTAACCTCTCTGTGCTTCCATATGAGAATGGCTTCCATATGAGAATGAGAATAGACTTCTTCCCAGAGCTTATGTGAGGACTAAATGAGTTCATTTATATTAAGGGCTTAGAAGAGGACCTATCACATGGAAAACACTACCTTTGTGTCAGCTACTACAGTAAGGATAATGAAAACTCACCACTGTTAGGGTCTATATTATGATGAGGAAACTCAAGTTCAATGTCTCTAGCTTGCCCAGGGCATAGTGGAGTGCCAGATGGGAACCCAGAGCCGGTCTCTACGTCTCCACACGTGAGCACTAGTCTACACTCCTAGAAGCAAGGAGTCCTGGAACTCAGGGGACCCAGCACAGAGCACAGCAGCTTCTGGATGGTTCCAAAACTCCAGATCCTTTCAGAAACTTCTTTACCAAGAAGATAGGACAAAGACAGATAGCCCCAACGACATATAGAGGTAAGCCCAGAGTCAAGGTTGTATGAGAGCTCCTCTTGGTTAGCAGAGGACAAAATGGGAGCCATGGGGGTCCTGGGTGTGTCTCTGAGATAGAAGAGACGAACGACTATAGGACAGAGAAGGAAAATGTCTCAGTGTTTCCATTTTTGATAATAAGAAGAGCCTGGGGCCTGCAAAGTAGAGATAGGCCTGAGAGTGACACTTCAGGAAAGGGATGGGATAATGTCCACATGTCCTGTCTGCAGGGGTGCACGCCAGGCTTCCTGGGCTCCATCAGAGGAAGGAGGCTGCAGAGCCTTGGAGCAGGGGGCCCTGGGAACCTGCCCCAGCTCTGCCCCAGGCCTGTGGCGTGGCTTGGAGCTCCTCCGGGAATCAGTTTTCTATCTGTAACATGAAGAAGTTGGACCACCTGACAGCTTCATACTGCACCTTGGGGTCAGCTGAGAAAGTCCTACTTGCTTAGGGTTTGGGTTTAGAAAAAACTTTCACTGTTCTTCCAGCTCTGCCACCTTATCCTGTGATAGGTCACTCAACCCCCTCAGCTTCCATTTCCTCAACTGTAAAGAGATGTCAGTCTTCCCCATGGGGTGGTTGCAAGGTTTTCAGTAGGACTGCTCGTGCAAGTCCTGCAAACAGTGCTCCGTCCACAGGGGGTTCTCAGTGAATGGGAACTCTTACTGTGAGTTTTCAAAGGCTTGTCCCCCTGTCAGCTTTTTTACAAGGTGACAAGTGGGACTACCTTGGTGAGTCTTGTATACTGAGACTGAGCTTTTGAGGGGCAATCTGTCAGCTCGACCCACAGACCTTTCTGGGTTCTCCTTCCCCTGCCCGCCAACCATGCCTGCTTTATGGCCTCACCAGGCACCTTTGGGCCCCCCTTAGCTGGCTGTCCTGCATCAACTCTTGGTCTCCCAATCCCAGACTTTTCCCACCTAGCAGGCCTGTTCAGGACCCTTCTATGACTGGAAAGTCTCTGGCTAGTTCCCAGGGGTACAATCACTGTGCTATTGTGATTTATAAAAAATAGATATCTGGTCACCCAGATATAGTTCTCATATGTATCCGGTCTTGGTCTGCAGTGCCTGGCTCACAGCTCCCAAAACCCTTGAAATTTCCCAAGTGTTGAGAGTGACCCAAATGTCTTTTGTTATGTTAATGGAGTAGCTTTTGGAAGCACCTAAGGAAGGGGGCTCTGGCAGGAGAGCCAACCCTGGGGTTAAACGGTTGGAGGGCAGAAAGGCTCCAGTTCAATCGCCGATGATTTTTTTTTTTAAAGATTTTATTTATTTATTTGACAGACAGAGATCACAAGTAGGCAGAGAGGCAGGCAGGGAGAGAGAAGAGAAAGCAGGCTCCCCGCGGAGCAGAGAGCCCGATGTGGGGCTCGATCCCAGGACCCTGGGATCATGACCTGAGCCGAAGGCAGAGGCTTTAACCCGCTGAGCCACCCAGGCACCCCACCAATGGCCAATGATTTAATCAATCGTGTTGATGTCATAAAGCCTCCACCAAAACCCAAAAGGGCAGGGTTCAGAGAGCTTCTGGGCTGGTGAACATGTGGAGGTTTGGGGAGGGCAGCGCGCCAAGAGAGGGTGGGAAGCCCCGTGCCCTTCCCTGGTGCTTTGCCCCATGCAGCTCTTCTGCCTGGCTGTTCTGCCTTATAAACTTCCATCATGAACTGGTCATCTAGTAAGGAAACTGTTTCTGTGTCCTGTGAGCCTCTCTAGCAAAGGAACTAAACCTGAGGAAGGGGTCATGGGAACCTCTGATTTATAACCATTCGGTCAGAAGCAGCCTGGACTGGAGACTGACATCTGAGGGGAGGCAGGGGTGTGTGTGCAGCAGGGACAGTCTTGTGGGACTGGGCCCTTCATCTGTGGGATCCGACCCTATCTCCAGGTAGATGGTGTCCGAAGTGAGTTAAAGCATAGGACGCCCAGCTGATGCCCTGAGAATTGCTTGGTTGTGGGGGGGACATCCCTCCACACATTGGGATTGTGCTCAGACCAGAAGACCAGCCACCTTGGCCTTGCCAACCATTAGGGTCCTTGGATTTCACAGTATCCTCTGAAATATGACCTGCCCCGGGGGTCCCTGTCATCTACCTTCTTCCTTCTGACCTGCTGCCCAACCTTCGCTCTCATCCACCTTGGGGGATCTAATCTGTTCCTGGAGCACCTTCTGGCACCTTTGTCCTCTGGCACCTGAGGCCCAGAGCAGGTATCCTCACTCCAAGCCAGGTAAATGGATTACTTCAACTCAGCAGCCCACAGGACGTGACGGACGTCTGCCTTCCGCCTCAGGTCATGATCCCAGGGTCATGGGATCGAGTCCCGAATTGGGCTCCTTGCTCAGCAGGGAGCCTACTTCTCCCTCTGCCTGCCACTCCCCCTGCTTGCACTCCCTCTCTCTCTCTCTGACAAATAAATAAATAAAATCTTAAAAAAAAAAAAAGAAGTCCAAATCCTAAAATAATCAAATGAATTGTTCTCTTTATATTCCAAAAAACTACCATAAATTTTCACTGTTTTAATATTTATGTTCATGTAACTAAAGGTGTGTAGATGACTTCCCATAGAAAATATTGTCAGTCTATTAACGATAAAATAGAATTCTTGCACTCAGACACGTCCTCTAGAATACTGTTTTCAGGAGGAGATTTTACTGAGCAAGATCTAATAAATGGAGAAAAATCAGAACAGTAGAGGTGAGTTATCTGGGTTGTCCTTCGTAACAGTAGTTGTCTGATCACTCTATTGTTCACCCGAAACTCCTGTATCACTCTATGTGAACTATACTGGAATTAAAAAAATAGTTGCCTGAAATATAATCTTTTTTTTTTTAGAGATTTTATTTATTTATTTGACAGACAGAGATCACAAGTAGGCAGAGAGGCAGGCAGAGAGAGAGGAAGGGAAGCAGGCTCCCCACTGAGCAGGGAGCCTGATGCGGGGCTCGATCCCAGGACCCTGGGATCATGACCTGAGCCTAAGGCAGAGGCTTTAACCCACTGAGCCACCCAGGCGCCCCTGAAATATAATCTTAAAAAGAAAAGAAAATACATTTTAGGTTGGAGAGGGCAAATTCCGTCAACTGTGAAAAACAGGAAGTTAAAAAAAAAAAAGAAAAAGAAAAACAGGAAGTTTACCCCCACCCCTTGGCAAAGGTCCAAGAGATCTGTTTTCTTCTTTCGAAGCCATTTGTCTGCTGATGCTCCTGTGGTGGGCTTGGTGACTACTGGCTCGAGGAAACTCTCCTCCTAAATCCAGAACTCTCTTTTAGCCTCTTCACAGCCTACTTCGATCTCAGAAGCATCAATCCTGAGACCCCTACCAATGACTAGAGTCCAAAAAAGAACTCTAAGGGAGGGGAAACTCTGGCCCCGTCCTCAGCCACCCTGCCAATGCCCCTGGCCTGCCACCCCAGTCCAAGGCCATGGTCCCCAGGGACACTCACGGGCAGGAGGAGCACATGCCACACCAGGACGTCTGCATCGTCGCTGAACAGGTTCCGTAGGTAGGGGGGAAGCTTTGCCTGAAGATCCTCTAGCTCCTGCAGGGGGCAGAACCGTGGACAGATGGCTAGTCTCCCCTCCTTCAGCTGCCCATTTGCCTGTCCCAGCAGCAAGCTGTCCCAGATCCCACAAAGGAACCCTTCAGGGACAGAAGCTGGCAAAGTGAGAACCCTCATATACTGAGTACTTAGAATGGGCCAGTCACGGGGGCGCCTGGGTGGGCTCAGTCAGCTACAAGTCTAACTCTGGATTTCTGGCTCAGGTCATGATCTCAGGGACATGACACTGAGCCCCGCATCCAGCTTCCCACTCAGCAAGGGGTCTGCCTCTCCCTCTTGCCCTCCTCCTGCTTGGCACGCTCTCTCTCTCAAAAAATAAACCTTTTAAAGAGATTTTATTTATTTATTTGAGAGAGAGAGAGAGAGAGCACAAGTGGGGGGAGTGACAGAGGGAGAGGGGGAAGCAAGCTCTCCGCTGAGCAGGGAGCCTGATGTGGGGCCCAGGACCCTGGGATCATGACCTGAGCTGAAGGCAGGTGCTTAACCAACTGAGCCACCCAGGTCCCCAATAAATAAATCTTAAAAACAAAAAAAGAATGTGTCAAGCAGGGTGCTTAGTGTTTTAAGTGACTTACGTGCCTTAAGCCTCACCAAGCTAGATACTAGCTTGTAGTATCTAGAAGTAGGTACTAGATGGAGAGAGAAGACGTGCCTTAAGCCTCACCAAGCTCTGTAGGTACTAGATGGAGAGAGAAGATGAAGATCCTTGTTTCCGGACATTATTACCACTTGGAAGTAAACTCTCTTTGGCCTTTCCTCCTAAAACCAAGGTACTACACACTGCACCCCTATCTTCTTGCTCTCTTCCTGGAGAGACACAAGGTCCTAGTTCTCTCCCTCTCTCCCTCCCTTCTTCCCATGGCATCCACTGCATGTCCAGCCTGTCCCTTCCAGTGCTCCAGGCACAGTGGACAGCAAAGACCAAGCCCTCCAGGCTAGGGCTGGGGAAGGGAGATGGTTCAGGAAGACTGAAGCAGAGGAGAACTCTACACACTGAGCAGAGAAACAAGGGGACAGGAGTGACTCACATGCCCACCCCCGCCCCAAGATGTAGCCTGATCACGAGGACATCGCTGCATTCCCCCTGCAGCCCACTACAGAGTATCCTCTATTGACGCTTGAGAGAGAAGGAAGGGCCCAGCCCTCCAAAGCTTCCCTGGAGTAATGGGAGACACATGAATGGGACTATGTGAAGAAGGTGTGTGGATACACACTGGGGAAGCGGAGGACAGGGGAGCACTGAGTCAGGCCAGGCAGAGTAAGCAGGCTTCCCCCATGCAGAGAAGGGGGGAGGTCCCAAGGCGGAGGGAGCAAATACGTACAGTGCGCCCCACGCAAGTGGACTAGTAATTGATGAAAAAGGGTTTCATGATCAAGCACATTGGAAAACATAAAGCTAAAGTGTATCGTGACTCTCCAAGATGTGAGCCCATAGCACATAGTGCTTCTCAAACATATCTGATCAAGGAACCCCTCTTCCCTTTTGGAGTCCATCCTAAAGGACAACAGACCTTTTCTCTGGAAAACCAAACAACAACAGTAACAAAAAAAAAAAAAAACATTCGAGGGCAAGTCATATTCCTCTGGAACACCAAATGGGTATAAACCATTGGTTTTCAACTGAGGGCAACTGGACACCCCCACCCTCACCCCGTGGATCTTGGGCAATACCTATACCACTTTGGGTTGTCACAAATTGGAGGACTGCTATCAGCACCTAGTGGGCAGAGACCAGGGATGCTGATAGATATCCTATAAAGAATTATCCAGCCCCAGATGTCAACAGAAACCGCAGTATAAGCAAAGTGGACAGAAAGCTCAAAATCAGTCCAGGGTATGGGGGGTAGAGCTTCTCAGATTCTGGACCACATGAACTTTCTCTGCACCCCCAACAAATAAACACAACGCTGGCCCCATTGCCCGTGTCTCAGCCCATACCCTGTCTCTGTTCAAACCCAGACTGCTTCTCACGCCTTCTGCCCAGGGTCTATGACCCCTTGATTATTTTTCACTCCGAAAGTCGAAGCATCTGCTCCACGAGTCCTAGCTTCAATATCATCTATGACCCTTGGGCAAGGACGAAACCCTGAGTCAAACAGAGCTCCGCAACAGACAGTTTCCTGACTTTACTGTAACTGGGATCGCTTGGGCTTTTCTGTTGTAGAAGAGTTCTACCAAAAGATTCTGCAAGCCTGAGGATATGAAACCCAAACTAGGACACACAGCTCTTTCCTGAGGCCAGTGAGGAAATCACCTTACTCAGAGGAAAAGAAAATGAAAGTAAGAGGCCACTGGACAAGCCTGTGGGTTGGAGCCCCGCCAAACTGGGCTCCAGTTTCAGCCTCACCACTCCCTACTGGGTGACCCTGGGCAACCGAGTTACTCTCTCTGAGCCTCAACATCCTCATCTGTAAAATAGGGGCATATGACTTATCTCACAGAGTTGCTGTGCCTGGCACTTCATGGTGCCCGTGTGATAAATACTGGCTCCTAGCTCTTTCGCACTTGGCTAGAAGGACCTCCTGCCCCATTCTGTTGCTAAGCTCCAGATTTCAGTTCTTTTGGGCTGAGCCAGCTCTATGCCCCAAACTGAGATCCTCTCTCTCTCAAAGGTGGAGAGGAGCCTGCAGCCCTCCCCAACCCCTTAGGCCCATCACCCACTCTACACAGTGGAGGGCCACTTCCAAGAGAGTCAAAGTCTCGGGGTATGCCAGACCCATTTCACCATGACCGTTCTTCCTTCCCCACCTATGCCCACATCCTGGCTACACCCCAGTCCTTTAAACACCCTGGGTTTTCCCACCTCCCAGAGAATCCCCCCCCCCACCTCATTTCAAATTGTGTCCCTGATTGGAGGGGCACTTGGGTGGCTCAGTAGGTTAAGTGTGGGCTCTTGATTTCCTGGGGACATACTATAAATGGACACTTGGTGGGGTCATGTTCTCAGGGTTGCGGGATGTGGGATCGAGCCCCAGTTCAGGCTCCCTGCTCAGCGGATTCTCTCAAATAAAAATACAAAAATCTTCAAATTGTGTTCCTGATTGGAAAGAAAGCTCAAGGTGGTGGGAGGGGGGCTCACCTTTGCCTCCATACTTCCTAGAACAGGAGCCCGCACATAACAGGCTTTCGACAACATTTGCAGAAGGAATGAGCGCAGGCCACCTACTCCAGGACGCCTTCCAACTCAGCCTTGGCATCTTTTCCTCCTGAGAATACCCAGGGAACTTTGTTCCTGACTCCTACTCAACACCCCATACTTCTCAGGACTCTAGAAATGTAGGTACCCAATTTCGGGGCGGGATATGAGCTATCCCATGGCAAAGACCTTGTTCTCATTTTATCTGTTCCTAACACACACACACCAGCCCCAGCAGAGCCCCTGACTCCTGGAACCTTTCCAGCACCTCCGTGAGACGCAAGCAATTGTGATCACAAGTTTCTGGCAGGAGAAAAGAAACCGAAACCAGTTCGGCTGGGAGCCGGTCATCCCCCATCCCCAGCACAGCCCAGGGAGGTAGTGCCAGCCCGGTTCGATGCCCCCCACCCCCACCCCCGACCCCAGCTTCTCTTCAACTCCCGCCCCTTTCGCAGACCCACGCCTCCTCCCGACCCGGCGGCGGGGATAGCGACAAATAACCGCGCTCCGAGAGCCGGGGGAGGGATGCAGGGGGCAGAGCAAGGCAGGCAAGGGGAGCCGTGAGAAAGGGGTCGTCCGACCGCCGTTACCTTCGCCACGCGCTTGCTGGCCAACATCTCGGGACCGAGCCTGGAGGGCTACCTTGCGCTCCAGCAGGACTGAGGTCGGGCGCGCCCCCTCGGCGCGCCCCGCCCCTTAGCCCCGCCCCCTCGGGGCGCCCCGCCCCCGATCCCCGCCCCCTCGGCGTGGCCCGGCCCGGAGCCCCGCCCCCTCGACGCGTCCGGCCCGGGCTGCGCGGAGGACTCTGGCTCCCTCGGTCCCGCGTGTGTTCGGGGCGCGGCGCCAGTGCGCTCCTCCGGCTTCTAGTTGAGCCGCAGGCCGCAGGGGACCCCGCAACCCCACGGGCGCCTCCGTGCCGCCCGCAGGACACACTCTCCGTGAGTCAGCACTGGCTGCTCGCGGTGCCAGCGCAGCCCCGCCGCAGGTCGCCCGCGGCCTCCGCCGTCAGACCGCCTCCTTAAGCCGCTGGAGCGCATTCCTGGGCCCCGGCTGGACGAGCTACTTACCCGCTCTGGGCCCAGTGCCCGTCTCTAAAAAGATGGGGGATGGCGTGGACGACATTCCCTACAGGGGTCGCTCCCGTGGCAGCTTGGGTCCTTTGTGCTGTCCGGCAGCATTCACTGGTGGGACAGCAAAGACGCTTCTCCCCGGTGGCGGCTTGGGAGCAGAGCACCGCAAGGGGGCGCTGTTGGACCCATCCCTCTAGCTTTAGGGGTTCCGTCCGCAATTCATTCGGTCCTTGACTAGGTTTAATGTTCACTGAGGCTCACTCTGTGCTAATTTGGGAAACAGTTGGGTGGCGGGAGCCCCAAGATGGACTTCAGGAACCTCTCTTCAGGGGAAGCTGCTCAGCCTCCCTTATTTTACCACCGGTCCATTATAAATGGACATACTATAGGCGCCCCCCAACACACAGCTTGGGGTCTCCACCCCTCTGTGCGAGAGCAAAGACCTTTCCTCTAGCTGGACCCTGAGACCACTATGGAATAGCAGCCTCCGAGCACGGAGCAGCATACGGGGAAGAATATACTAGTAATACTCTCTTCCTTGGGAGGACTGAACTCATATTCCTCACTGCGACCAAGCCCTGTCACAAGTCCAAATGAGGAAGGAAATCAGCAGATCTTGAGCACGTATTTTGAATTCTAAGCTCTGTACCCCACATAGTTTTTATCTAAGTGTGTTAGAACCAAGTAACTTCTCTGCTCAGATGTGGGATGCATTTGCAGAATGATTAAGTCTGTTAATTCAATTCAGTAAACTAGCTGAGCATCTTTTAGATGCTAAAAGTGACGAGGAAACTGTCTGAAAGGTGAGGGTAGAAAGTCATCTGAACCTACCTCTGATCATTCATCTTCGTGAATTAGCATTTAACTACAGAGTGCCAGGCCCTGCCTTTGTGGAACACCCTGATGAGAAAGTGAGGTCCCTGGGATGCCTGGCCGGCTCAGTGGATGAAACATGTGACTCCTGATCTTGGGACTGTGAATTCAAGCCCCATGTTGGGTATAAAGAGTACTTAAAAATAAATATTAAATAAATAAATAATGTGGGGTCCCTTGTCCTTGAGGAGCTCTCAGGCTATTTAGACAGAGGGAAGGAATGCGGCCTCTGGAGTGCTGCACCCGGGGCTCCACGTGGTAAGTGCGCAAGACACTTTGTAGAGTGGAGGAACACATAGCCAATGAGTAGATGGGGCCCAAGGAAAAAGGGTTCTCCTATTTGGGAACATAGTATTCCCATTGCTCTCAGGAAACAAACTCAGACATCTCTTTTCCTCCAACCCAGCACATTCACTCCTGGACAGGCATCAGACATCATTTTAATATTTTTTAGTATTATTTGTATTACTATGAACATTGTTTTTTTAAAAAAAAGAATTTCTTATTGGGGAGCCTGAGTGTCTTAGTCCATTAAGCATCTGCCTTCAGTTCAGGTTCAGGTCATGATCCGAGGGGTCCTGGGATCGAACCCTGCATCCGGCTCCCTGCTCTGCAGGGAGCCTGCTTCTCCCTCTCCCACTCACCCTGCTTGTGTTCCCTCAATCTCTGTCAAAAAAACAAAATCTTTAAACAAAAATTTAAAAAAGGAAGTTTTATTCCAGCCAACGTTACTCCCCAGCTAACTGGGGAAACACGCTCTTCACAGGGAAGAAAGTGTTTTGGAGAAGGAATAGATTTTACAGGTTATATACCTTCTACATCTTGTAAAAGCTCAAAAGATTACAATTAGCATATAGGCAGGAATCACAAGTTCTGTTGTAAAGGAATGCAGGAAATGGGAGCGTTGAGTGGTATCTTCAGGACAAGATGGTTTTCCTTTAGACGACTCATTCACAAAGCAGATGTATAACGTCTGTGTGGCTGGCCATAAATCAGGCTTTTGGTTTGAACAAAGTTTATATACAGTCATGTTGACTTAGAAAGAAATCTAAAATGGTTTCCCTTGTATATCAGGCCTTTAGAGATTTTCTCTCCCATCAACCACTTCAAAAATGGATAACATTGGGGCGCCTGGGTGGCTCAGTGTGTTAAAGCCTCTGCCTTCGGCTCGGGTCGTGATCTCAGGGTCCTGGGATCGAGCCCCGCATCGGGCTCTCTGCTCAGCGGGGAGCCTGCTTCCTCCTCTCTCTGCCTGCCTCTCTGCCTACTTGTGATCTCTGTCTGTCAAATAAATAAATAAAATCTTTTTAAAAAATTTAAAATATTCTTCCTTTATGGGCACCTGGCCGGCTCAGTTGGTGGAGCAAGTGACTCTTGAGAAGGAGAAGCCGACTGTGAGTCCTGGGATAGAGCCCCGTGTCAGGCTCCCCACTCAGTAGGGAGTCAGCTTCTCCTTCTCCCTCTGCCTGCCCCTTCCTTGCTTGTGCTCTCTCATTTTCTCTCAAGTAAATGAGTAAAAAAAATTTTTTTAAGATTTTTTATTTATTTATTTGACAGAGAGAGAGATCACAAGTAGGCAGAGAGGATGGCAGAGAGAGAGAGAGGAGGAAGCAGGCTCCCTGCTGAGCAGAGAGCCTGATGTGGGGCTCGATCCCAGGACCCTGAGATCATGACCTGAGCCGAAGGCAGAGGTTTTAAACCACTGAGGCACGCAGGCGCCCCAAGCAAATGAGTAAAATTTAAAAAGAAGGAAGAAAGAAAGAAGGAGGGAGGAAAGAAGGAAGAAAGAGAAACTGATGAGTAGTTCCTCAGTTTGGTGAGGAAAACTATCTTCGGATGGGGTGGGAAGGAGACTTACTTTCCACTTTATACTATGTGAATAACTATCCATTCAAAGCTATAAACAAATACAATGTGTTTTTTTAATGTTTTTTTGGGCAGGGCACTTGGGTGGCT